>JAGDQP010036900.1:0-16261 GCA_022664845.1 Lepisma saccharinum | reverse complement strand
TCATTTCATCACCGCCATCATTCCCAAAGTTCACTTCCAGTTTGGAGAAGATCACCGGGGGTCAGAACTATCCATTGCAGATTGCACATTCCGAATTGACAATAGAAATCGGAACACCCATCTTGATGTGATCTTTATCATGTGATGCTTCCTATGAATTAAGAGAATAACGGTATTTTAGGAAGTCCGAACCTTATTGAAATTTCTCTGAACTTCAAGCTGCCTGTCGTTAAGCAGTTCCTCCTCCACTTTTCTTCAGTCATAACTCACAACTTCCACGGGCCGACTATCAGAAGGATCAATCGTTGACCTTCTCTCTTTCTTGACGAAAAGGTTAGTCCATTCTTTGTGGAATATGAACAAGGAGACCCGCCATAAGCACTACTCAATCATTGTTTGATAGAGCTACGGAAAAATCTTACTTTATCAAAGTTCGGACTTCAATTTTCAGCATGACGACCAATTAGCGCGCCACGCAGAGAGTTGAAATTCGTACGTTACTCTACCCCATAACTGATGCTATCTGCCATGCATGGCGTTTTAAGATTGGCCATGCATGACCTTTCCATATCACGTTGAAAACTTTCGGACCCACGTAATTAATTGCGAGGACCTGGAATTGAGCGTTGTGGCTTGTCGAAAAACGTTGTTTTGAAATCCAGAGAAAATGACTTCCAACTTTCAATAAAAGGAAATAATGGATTTCAGAGAATCCTGCTGAGAACAGGATAAAGTAAGAAATTTAATAGTGAAGATTAGAGAAACGGAACTTCTCAAGAAACGAATACCACACGACAATGATATGCGAGATCTTGATGCATAATATGTAGAACCTCACTTCTTAATTTATAAACATTGGAATTAAAAAGAATTGCTGTGAAAACACCATGAAAGAGAGAACCCAACTGTATTAAAGACAATAAAAACTCATACAGGAAAGATGACCCCCACCTTTTACCTCCCAGAAAAAAAAAATATGAATGATGATGGACAAGCGGTCTAACCTCAATTTCAGGACGGAAGCGCTTAACAAAGGCTTCCCTACGAAAGCCTGCTGTTTGCGTCGTGCTTACTACTTATATCTTCTCTTAATGTTATTTTCGTACACAATTATGTTTCATTTAATCCGAATTTTATGAATATTACCTTGCTGATACTAAATTATTGTGTTTTCATGTTGCCGTATCTTTTTCTTTTAATATATGTGTGGATATGCTTATCCTCTCTTCTCAAGTACAATTATCTGCTATGTGTTATTATATTATGTGCACTCATAATGCATATTTATGGTTGAGCGGAAGAACAGGTTTAGCGACCTTAACTCCGCCATAATAATAATAATAAATTTGTTATTACGGGCTTAAAGTTATAAGTTTTATCATTCACACACAGAAGACGAGTTAACACATATGTGATCAGCTTTTAGTATCCATAAGAATATGCTTCTTTAGAATCCCCCACTACACACTTTTTTGTTACAGGTTTGCTCCGCAGAAACGTCATTCCACACAGAAACTAGTACAAGACTAATTCCATTTCCTGCCTTGGACTTGTTAATATGTTTCTCAAATCTAACACCAACTCTATGATCACAAATCTAATATGTGCCACGAGGAATGAATTCTACTTCGTATAAAACTCAGGAAATAATTAGGCTTACACCAAATTGTGGAAATAAAGGTGAATGGAGAATATACTGCGTAGTTAATGTTTTACTTTTCTTACTAATATTACATTATAGTATTTGCTTCCTTTGGAACTAACATCGCAATTTCTTGGCAAAATGAGATCAATTTAACTATGGAATGGTCTGGGTAGACGACGCAAGTACAAATCCTATTGCCACCAGCTATCTGACTAACCTACTCTCCTAATTCTTTTCCCCAGTTCCTCCAGCTAAAAGCCGAAATAGTACCGAAGAGAAATCATAGCCGCTACATTGCTCAGGTTGTGGATTCGCGCCCACTGACTGCCTATTCTGAGATTTCCCTACTTCCATCGGTTGGTTGTACCACGTAAATGTTGGATAGTGCCTTGAATAACAGAGCCGATTCCTTAAAAAAAAAAAATCTTTATTGGACTACTATTCTATGTAAAATGGCCTCGGCGCTATATAAGAAATTCATGTGATATAATTTCTCATTCCCACTGATTTGCCCAGTAGGAATTCCCTGTCTCTTCCAAGTAACATGATTCTCAAACACTAAATACAATATAATAGGAAAAAAGAAAATTACATTAAGACCGTTAGTGCTACAAAATTTTTGCTTACAGTGGAAATTGAAAACCACTGGTTCCAGTTGAAAGACTCGGCACCTTATCCAGGCAAGTCTTCATATATATAAAGTTAAAATACGACCAGAGTAGTTCAAAACCCACATTTACTATTTTCTAATTATACCATGGTTTTAAATACTTTTATGAAAATCAATGGTTTTTCTAGGACTTTTTGAAACTTATAAGCTGTTTTCCTAAACTTTTACAGATTTTCCAGGTCAGTGTAAAATGGTTTTATGCCAACAGACGTACTTGACATCAGTAGGTGTACGAGCAAAGAGAGAACACAAAATGTAGTCTCAAATAGTCTTCCAAAAACTTATGAAAGAAATCGAAGCTTGCAGATGGAAGCAGAGGGTGGAAATCTACAACCAAGACTGATCTGACAGAGTTGACGTGGTTGATGGTACGGTCATGGGTAGAAGGAGGGAAGTGTTGGGATGTGTTGCACGTTGGGTTCCCAGGTGTCCTGTATTATACGGGACGACTTTTTCTCCCCCTATTTAAACATTTCGCTTCTGGCGTGATTACAACTATGCATAAAATGATTGCACTGAGGCAAATATTTTTAAGAAATTAGGGGCTTTAGATTTGAAAGGCAATACTGAATGTTCTTGTTTTGAAGTAACTAACGCGTCGGAATAACTAATGCTGAAACAACTCACATAAGAATAAATTACGTGATGCTGGATGCAGTAACCAAAACTATTATGTGAACTCAAAATGGGTGATTTATTTTTCTAAAGTTAATTTAAAATGCTGTTCCATATAAATTCTGAGCATTGATCGTTCAAATGCATTTGTTGAGAGTACTTTTTCAATTGCTAATAACGAATGGAGAGATAGTAGGAATAAACGTTCCAACAACTCTGATAAAATCAGAAATTGAAGTTTCACTTAATATTTATTGATCATAGTTGTCAGAAATTTCATGACGTGATTAAGGAAGATGCAGCATTACTGGCAAGTGAAGTAAAATATTACGGGTTTTAATGTTTCAAACTATAAATAAACAGTGCATGCAAATTGAAACACATACCAGTTTCTTAATTATCTTAATTTATACGTTTAAAATTCAATAACCCATTTCTGAGTGTTTTCTTGAGTTAACTGTTGTGACCTGTCTCGTACTGAGATTCTAGAAACGTAGCAACCCTAGAAACTTGAAAATACATATACTGTGTGTTCAACAGTTCTACAATACAAATAAGAAATCTAATCAAACACACTAATAAAAAATACGATCCTGAATTTGTTTTAGTAACGACAAATAGACTAACATCGAATCATTACTTGGAGCTTTGCAGAGGAGATCATACAAGTCACTGAAATCAATACCGCTCTAGTTGGAAGAAACATGGAATGTATGCAGGCCTAATTTGATCATACGTCTATAAATTCACTCACTTGAGAAGTCCGGCAAAAGGTGTAAGGGCCGACATTGTAATCGCCCCGACCGGTAATGCAGGTTGCATATTCACAAGCAGCGCAGCAAGGCAAAGTTGTGGGTTAGAGGAAACCCATTGGGTAATCACTTCCAACAAAGAATCTGGAGGAGGATTAAAACCAAGCTTCTTTTCTGAAATGTAAAGAGTATTATTTAGTCACTAAAACTGTACTGTGCAGATGAATTGGGTTACAAAAATGGTCTAATCCTAATACTACATACAGGGTGTTTATGAACTACACCGAAAAACTTGGGGTGATGATTCCTGACATCAAAACAAGAAGGAAGTTCCTGATAAATTTTCGAAATGTGCGTAGTTTCGGAGCTACAGGCTGCCGAAAGCGAGAGAAAATGAAATTTAGAGCTTAATATTTCCAATACTATTAACAGTAGAGCTGATGCGGCATTATGCACTATCAAAAAATAAAAAAAGCTTATTTTAAAATACCGCAATGGGTACGCAAGGGATTTCCCAAAGGAATTAGGGTATTTCCAGAAATTCTCTGAAGTAAATATGGGTCGAAATCAGCATGAATAGGAGACCTTTCCACCAGAAAACAATAATTCGCTTGCGACAACTCGATATCTCAAGTAGATCACGTATACCGAACGATTAAAAAAAGCGTGGTTGTACTACAAGCAAGAGTAATAATTACACAATTTCGTCGAACGTTTTATTTATTTGTTATCAAAGAGACTGAATACAACTGCCCGATAGGATGCTGGGGATGACAATCGGGAAATCACTTAATTCATGCTCATTTCGACCTACCTCTACTTCAGCAATATTCCGGAATCACCTACTTCCTTTGGGGAATCGCTTGCGCACTAATCGCACAATTTTGGAATATGCATTTTCAAATAGAGCAGGTTTAAAATCTTTGACGTTACCATGCCCCATCAGTTCTACTGTTACTGTTCTTAAGAGGTCTTGGTATTTACGCCCGCAATTGATATTTTAATCTATATATATATATATTATAGATTAAAAAATATATATTTTATAGATATTATAGTTTAATATATATATATATATAAATGTATATATGTTCCAGAATAACTCTGGAACGCCTGGAGCAATTTCAATCAAACCTGGAAAGAAATACTGTGGGGATGGATGAGATCCTGATCCTCCTAGGGATGGATGAGAAGGGGTGACATGTAAAATTAGTTAATAGATCATGATTAACATATATATCCTTAAGGCTGAGCAACCCACACCACAATGTACTTTGCCGGGTTGACTACCTCCAGGGGGGGGGGGCAAATTTGGCATGACTATCAATTCATTAGCAACACCTATCTTAGTTTCTCGATTTGACACTTCGCAGGAGGGTGAGGGGTCGAAAAACCTCTGAACCCGCACAAACGGGTGGGAAACCAGCAAGTATAACAAATAAACAGGGTGTCTACTAAATGTTAATCTTCAAATTCCTGGTTTCAAGGTCTATTTATATATTTTTTGTAGGTCATTAATTTACATTTTTCTTCTTGCAAAAAAACAAGAAATGTTTATTTTATCAATTAAAAGAATCATATACCAAGCAAAAACTATTTCTTTAACTCATTGTAAAACATGAAAAAAGAAATATTTATGTACTAACTAAAATGCACAGTTTCGGGAGATTTAAAACAAGAAATAAAGTAGAATATCCTTTCCTACAAGACCAGCTGAGAAAATTATGTAGTAACTAACTAATTAAAAAAAAAGTACTACAACCGAAATGTACGGTTCATATTAAAATTAGTAAACCTTTTTGAGAAAAAAGTAGTTCAGATCCAACATGTAGGAAATATACCGGTAGGTTTTCTTTCTGCGAGCTGGTTAGCAAACCTTTAGTGAATCTAACCCACACTCATTTAAAAAATACGATTTTAAAATGAGGAATTGATGTTGGAATTCATGTGAAACCCACTTCGAAAGACATTTTAATCCGCATGTTTACATTTTACCGCATATTCTTCTTGGACAGGAAATGGCCAATTACTTTACTTATACAAATGCTCATACCATACATCAATAATTTACATTTTCTCCTTGTAAACAAACAAAAGACATTAATTTTATAAATTACCCAACTGAGACAAAGTTGCTAAACACAATAAAAAATATACCGAGCCGCCGTAGCTGTGGTAGAGCGTTGGCGTAGCATTTGGGAGATCCTGGGTTCGATCCCAGTGGCCGACCATCCTGACTGGGGGAAAACCTCAGTTACACCAGGCAAATGCCGGGGTGACACCTTCAAGATAGGCCCTAGCCGACACCTTCCCGAATCCTTTCCCCGCCTGAGCCTTAGAAGCCTAAAGGCCATAAAATTAAAAAAAAGTTTTAAATTCATTCAATACAAATACATCGGGATATTGAAGTTAAGTTCAAAACTTAATTCAACGTAAGAATCGAAGTATGTAACCATAGTAACCCACAGAGAAAAGAAACAAAGACATGCATGATTATAGTAGAGGAGTATGTTTAATACCAACTCGGGTACCCTCGGGATCGACACACCCATATTCACAAGACATCTGTGGGTCTCTGAGGGGCTTATTGCAAAAATTAATTACTTTAAGTGACTCATTCTGTAGCCTTAAATTTACCAATTCGTTAAACTATTTCTTCTAAATGTTCTCAGAATGGGCATTAATACAGTGAAAATTTATCTTCAAAATTTCCCATGTTTTTGCCTGAATTCCAGGCTTTCCAGGCCCAAAACAAATTAAACGTTTTCCATGTCAGTAGACACCCTGATAAATGAAATTTTGCAAAAAGTCACGAAAATACTTACGAATATGCAATAAACTAACTAATCCACAATTTGAAGATATTTGTTTTAGAAGAGTACTTTCAAAATCTGAGCTATAACGTCATAATTTACGGTCCTTCGAATTTTACTGTTAAATCAAACAATTTCAAAATCAGAAATACTGGAATATCACAAAAAGAGTTTGGTAGTTAAAAAGGTCTGTCTTATCTATATTTTTAATCGTTAGAATTTGTAACTTCACCATAATTTTCGATTCAACTTACCGATGCCTCCATACATTTCAGCGACCGCTGTCAAAAAGTTTGCAGTGAACTGCGGAGCAAGTTGCGGTAGATCTTGCAAACGTGACACCGCTTTTGGGACTAAAACAAAGTAGTCTTTCACCAAAACTTGTGCTAACTCCAGACTATATTTCGACGTACAGCCAAGTTGCTGGAAGAAAAATAAATATGATTTGTCACCTAAATTCTATGCCAAACAGAACTATTCTAGAAGTTACCTTTGTTCACAGGAGAACATTGTGTGTGTGTGTGTGTGTGCGTGTTAAATGTTGAAATATATACAGAAAAAATGGCAGCAAACGTGACCGAAATGCTTACCCGGAACTCCCAGTTGCTGATACGAGTTCGTGTCCAGGTCACGGCGGCTATCTTTTTTTTTCAGAGCTATTCTAGTTAATAAACATACTAGATGCACAAATTGAAATTTGTTCCTTGGAAACTTATATGACGAATATCATCATGTTCAGCCGTTTTCTATCCACTGCTGGATAAAGGCCTCCCCCTTTTCTTTCCACATATCCCTGTCTGCTGCTATCCTCATACATGTAGCCCCTGAAAAAAGCTTGATTTCATGTACCATTTGGACGTGGAAAACCTCAGTCAGATTAGTCGGCCGCTGGGATCGATCCCAGGACCTCCCAAACGCTGTGAAAGTTTTACTGTTCAATGAACAAAACAAAAATTAAGCAATTGATGTGGCCAACATGTTTGTTTGCATACAAGCGCGGCATCAGTCAAATTCATACAGACTTCCTTGGACTTTATCCCGACTCCGTTCTCCTTTAACCTTCGTGTGACATATTACGATAGTAATTTTAATGTAAGCTTTTACCTTTGTCTTTAAACCAATCTGATGAAGCTTGGTGAAAATACAAGGAATATTGTAGTTCCGGTTATTTTTCAACGTATACACATGTTTCTGCTACTCGCATCAGCAAACACTGTGCAGAAACCAAAACCCCAGTTTCCGTGATCTGATGGTTATAGTCACTAAACGACACTGGAAGTCCATGTGATCTGCACTGATTGTAAGAAGGTACAACTTCCGAGTCCTATTCAGTGGCGCACGCCCTCTCCTCAAGGAAAAATATTTTATCTTTTACAACATTATTGCAAAAATTTACCTCAGAGGAAGCTTCGATTTGTTTCCAGACGAATTTAATTTATCGAATTAAATTAAATCAATTTAATTTAAAATATCAAATTTTGGAGATATCGGTCTCATATTCTAGAACAAAACTTAGTAATATTAGGAGGAAATAATATATGTTTATACTTAAAAATACATTTGATGGGGAAATATCGAGAAAATCTGTGGTCTATTCCTCAGAGCTATGGCCCCTCACGAAAATCCTGGATCCGCCCCTGGTCCTGCTGCCAGCCATCACGAGGTTTTCTAAATTGCTCTGCTTCACCAGGTAAATCCAGGATTGGTACTAAATTGAAAAGGTACAGCTTCCCTTCGCATAATGTCTCCAAAAAGAATGCTCGCTGACAGAGAACTCCCTCAATTAAGTAACTGGCTTAGACTAGATTTATTACCTATCTCATTCATATAAAAATTTTAAATCTGGAAAGTATTGAATCAATTATCTTACCTGCATCCAAATTCCTGTAGCCGTAAGAACCGGAGAATTTTTCGTTGAGATGGCCATGGACACCAGTTTGGCAAGGATTCTCATCTTGTACTCGCTAAATCCTTGCCCTGGTGGAAATAAAGTCATGAAAATCGTGTTCCTAACTACATCGGAGTTTGGATAAAGAAAATAGTCACACAGCACTTCCAGAAGCTGCAATTCTTGAATTGAGTTGATCCTCTGTAACAAAGTAATGAAGTAATATGAAGTTATTACTTACAATTTAAATAGAAGTTATTACGCTAGAACAGAACTGCACTTCTACTGAGAACAGGTAGGGGAAAATAGACATACAAATGACTGAGTATACCGGTTTTGAAGATTAGAAGGAGATAACCTTAAAACAAGAGCTCTTCTGAAAAATCCACACAAAAATTAACTGCAGTGTCAGGAATCGAATCCAGTTTTCCCAGCTGCTGGCCAAGTGGTACACCAAAATTAGCACCGCCACGACCAACCCCTGACCATATAAGGTATTTCCCTGGTATCAGAAAAACTAAACTAAGGGATTATTCTAGACATGGTGAAGCACAAAATAATTATTTGTTAATTAATCCTTTCGTGTTATCTCTTGCTAATGATTCTAAAACCAGGATTTAATCTATTTGAAATTAGTGTTTTGCACTTAATGTTTATATAATGATGTCATATTTCTTGTCAAGAAAAGAATAATTTTAAGTGGTTTGTTTATCTTGAATTAATTTACAAAGTCTTAGCCAAATCAGACTTTGAAGCACTAATTTGTACGCAAATTCTCATGATTTAAAAATCCAAATGTCTTCAGAAACTGAAGCCGAGACAGAGTATGATATTTTTCGGTACAAATGCAAAAAATACGATTGTACGTACCGTACTTATTGTAAAAATAATCACAATAAGGATTTGAGTACCTATACCTTGTCTCTGACAGGTCAGTTCGAGCTTCCTTTATGTAAGCAATAAGTTTACTATTTCTAACGTAAACTAACATAATTTTACCGAACCTGAAATCTGATTTATAAACACAGAACCGATTCCGAATCCTTCTGAAACAACGTAATCAATTTGGAACGTTCAGATCTCTGTCAGGGGTAAGCTATACTCAATTTACAATAAATTTCCTGCTTCCCAAGCAGTAAATAACTGAACAGTGTAGATAACGGGCCCACCTTAAATATAACATTTAAAAAATTTGCTTTTCTTGTCTATAAGGGTACGGATGAGGGTAGATAGTATTTCTTACATAAGCAGTTTCATGGTCTCATTATTCCTATCCTTTAGTCTGATAATTCTCTAAATTAACTACTTTTGTTATACGGAGTTGAATATATTTTGTTACTGTCCTTACTTTGGAAGCATAATGTGATGCAAAATAAAGGGGTGATATGAGTGCAAGGTCAAAATGATGAAGGGAGTTTGTGTGCGTCCTTGTACTCACATCACGCTTTACATGCTCAGGACATAGTCAAATAGCAGATGTTCGTTACTGCAGTGATGAACTTGTGAGCTGGGTAATTCATAGTGTTAGTTATGAAGAAATCGGCAATTCTCTATATTAGCCACTTCTGTTAAATGGCTTTAAACGGTACAGTAGTTCAAGTGCAAAAGTCTTGTTACAAGGAGGAAGGGGTCTAAAATGCCTAAAATTATGCTGACGCAATATTTGAATGACCCCATATTTTAATGTCGGATCCGAATATCTTAAATTTCGGTCTGGATCTAGATACCCGAAACTCACATTCGAATTTCTGAAGTGAGCGAAGTGCCGCAAGACAAGACAACGTCACTGAATCCCAAATAGTAGTAATAAATATAAATTCTGTTACACTTGCATACCTTGAAACTTTAGCCAACAGTTGAACAAAAAGAGAAATTAAGATTACCGGTATTCAAGTAAAAACTGTCACATTCTAGGGTTTTTGGCAGATCCACCCTATACCCACAATTTTAACACTGTACTGCTTAAGTAAGAACGTTTTACTTAAAGGTAACGTCTGAGAATAGTCACCTACACCTAAGGTAAACCATTTGTCACAGATTTTCGGGGACAGTTTCCAAAGTAACATTTGTGTCTCCTGCTGTTTTGGTCTAGAAAATGTAATATTACAATAATAATGCCTCAACTCGCAACAAATATTTTTCCAGGAAACCCCATCTCACACAGAGAAATACGTATCTGATAACTACTGCTACCAAATATCAAAGACAATAACATTCCCAACAATGACGTAATTGAATTATTGTGTCTTTCACGCAACAATGCCCCTTATGGAATGGAGGGATTGTACGGAAAGTTGCAAATAAAAATAGAGTCCATTCACATAGTATTCGCCGTTAAAGCAAACTTTAATATGTCTTGTAAAACTTTTGCTGAACAACTTAAAGAAAAACCTGAATTACTAAAGAAGACCCATTCCTTCGACAAATATTATCAGGATCACTTAAAGAATAAAGACATTTATTAATTACTTTCCACTTGTTGAAATATACGCTATTACTATATATGCGCCAGTATCGATATCCGAAGATCCAGATCCCTAGTTAAATTATTGCTACAGAAACTCGATCGGTGAACACAGCAGGGGCATGGATATTCATACTTGAAGTTATATTTACAGGTGTAGAATATTTGTCTCATATCTCAGTGTTAAACAAAACAGAGTGTGAATGTGTGCAAAATGCATAATACGTTAGTTCATATCTATATATGTTTATATAATATTTTCTACCATGTACCCAATCCCTGTGGTCCAGTAATTAATGTTGCGAACTTCGGTTCAACTCTTGCTGTCGGCCACCCTGCGATTTTCCTGTTTTACCTATCAAATGCCGGTATGATACCTCGCGGCAGCGGGCCTCCGTTTTCTTCGAACAGTGCTCACCCAAGAACTTCATCTCAAAGAATAGTGACGGGCCTCGGCTATAGCTGCCATTCCTGCTCATCAATGCAAATTGAATAAAAACAAATTTTCCCACCATGAATCCCTTTAAAAGAATATAATTATAATGAAAAACAAAAAAAGTGTGGTCGAGAAAAGCAACCGTCGCAAAATACATCACACTATAACGCTTCTGTGTGGTTCAGATGGGGCTTCCAGAGTTCGGACGCAAGTGTAGTGGACTAAGAAAAGAAAGAATGGTGAATTTAAACACTTGGTGTAGAAAAACTGCATTAAAGGAAGACGAATAAACCATGTAGTAACAGCAGTTCAGCTACATGTAACTGCTTCGTACCAGTTTTTCTTCGTACAAAATTGTAAACTATTTTAAGAACGTACCCGTTTCTTAGCTCCTCTTCTATCCACTTCACAGAAAATGAACTCGTCAATAATATCCATACCTAGTTCCATTTGCTTCATGGTCGGGGCTCTGTTCGGTGTAGTCGACACACACAGTTGCTCTGCAATAAGAACACAGAAAAAATGATCAGTTCACAAAAGCAAACATAGAGTAGCGGATTATCCCTTGACGCACTAAGCTACAGCTAGTGTCATAGCGAAAAAAATATTAGGATATGCTGAAAAACCGACACAACGGCAGAAAACACGAAATTCGTGTTCAAACAGTACACACTCGAAAATATAAAATGAGCTGGTACGTCAAACTGTTAATGATAATCTAAAGCAACGATCACCAACAAAAGTAGGCAGCACTATCTCCGTATATGTCTAGTGTATTTTTATCGTCACTCGAAATTTCCTTGCTAGTCCTATAAATTCAAGCCTAGAAAGTTCAAACTTTTAAAAAATAAAGTTCATAACCAATTCAAGAACATGATCGATCCTGATTTTTTATTTTCGCTTTCCTTCATTGTTGTGGTTAATATCAAAACCTAAAACAATGAAGCTCTTTCAACAATGAACAAAAAAGAAAATTAAAAATCGGCAGCGATCATGCTCTTGAATTGGTTATGTACATTTTTTTCCCGAAAGTTTGAACTCTCTAGGCTTGAATTTAAAGGAGCAGAATTGGAATTTCGTGTAACAATGAAAATACATTAGACATATACGCAGGTAGTGCTGCCATCTTTTGTTGGATATCGTTGCTTTAGATTAACCTTAAGCAAAATTGATTAAATATTTTAGCTATATACTACACATCTATATTTGTAAATTTTCTCTAATTGATGCAAATGCATACGCTATCTCAGTATTAGTATTTTTTATAATACATATTTGATCAGGGATACAGGAAGCTGTTTCCTGGTACTAATTTTCTTAAAACCATCAAGAAAAAGCACCTGAAGATCCCAATTATCTATGAACCTAGCCCACTAATAACTCTATACGTCTCTGTATTTGATTTTGCAACATTTTCTAGTACATTATAACAAAATCTACTTTAGTACAACTAATCTGGTTTCTTATTCTTGAACTACAACTTTGAAGTGGCGGTTAGGTTCCCTAGTAGTACAAGCAAATTAGGACCGGAGAAGGGAAAAAAATTTAGAAAGCTAATTTCTGTTGAAATATATTCCTTGGGATACCATGTAACTCCAGAGAAAAATCACCCAAGTTCGGAGTTCGGGAAATTCCCTAATTTTTTTAAATATCTGCCCATTATGAAAATATAGAAAACAGCATTCATAGACGGGCACCATTTCTTAAAATAGCCCTTTTAAACATTTTTTGAAGCAAATATCGAGACTTTTGGACAAATGAATGTTTATACTAATTGGAATCCTGCTGAATACAAATATGTTTGTTGCCAGGTCGCTTTTTCATGTAAGCCGATTAAACCTTAGCATTCATTTGATCTATTTAAAAATTTGAAATTTTCTATATTTACATAACGTTTCTTGTTAGTTTTAAATATCTCGTAAATAAAACTCTTCATCGTGTTGAAAATTCAAGATGGCGGCTACAGTACAAAAGTCTGGAAACAGATAGAGTAAGATCAAAGGCTGGATAGCAGTAACAAAACAAATGCGAGTTGGTTTTTTCTTTGTTAGGCCAACGACTCGAAGATCCCGAGTTCGGGTCCCGGCAGGGCCATGGATATCTTTTTAACTCGAACGTGACGGGCCGAAATCAACAGATACTAGACTGACCTATATATACAATAAAGTTTTTACGTATTGTCATGTCATGCCACTCCTTCACTTCCTCTAACGTTTACCTTATGTTTCCAAGTAGCACCAATATCTCATTTCTTCTGTAATTTTTGCAAAAAGTGTTCGCCAGCTTCGGAACTTCACCCCAAACGTTACCTAACCTGAAGTAAATGATGTATAAGCAAAGAATGCATACTGAATCAGAAACATTCAAATCGCTCCCACGGCTAACCTTTTCTCAATCTACGATATCAAGGTAGAAACGAAAACTTATTTACAGTGTACCAGGGTGCTTTCCTAGTAAATGTTCTTAAAGTATAAGGTGAACGTACCAATGGTTGACCAAATAAGGAAATTTCAAGCATGAACCAGAACTGACGTTTATATATTTAAAAATAAAAATAGTAAGTTTCCTACGAAACAACGCGAGAAAGTGCAGAATAAGTCAAACAAAAAGCAACTCACATTTCTTCCATTTGACAAGACAAAAGAAAATGTAGTTGCACCAGTAGTTGACCAGTTGCAGTAGCCAACTGTGAACTACGATAATTCCATTTCAATTAGTGTAGATTGTTTCTCGAATAAGGAAGGAATAAAATAATTATTTCACTAATAGATATGCACAGATATCTTGCATTAGTTGTAATTAAGTCATTTATTGTGCGCTCTGGTCTCTTTGAGATCAATTTTGCACAGTTTATAACTTTGGGCCGACAATGCAGTTCCTGATTGCACAGTTTTTTGAGACTACAATACTGAACCTTACTTTCCTTGCTACTGTATCCAATATAAACTCACTCATTATTACCGTTTGTTTCCTTATTGGTCAACCACTGGCGACTGGTCCATTACTGGTACGGTAACCCTACTCGAGCAACTGTGTCCCATGTACACTAAAGAATAACTGTTTAGATCAACAACCTTACTTACCTAATCGTGCTAAAGCATCACGGCAACAGTAAGGAAATTCTGCTTTCCGCAGAGAATATTTCAATTCACCAGCGGACAGATTCATTTTAATTCATTTAATTCTAACTCAGAAAGAAAAAAATCCTTAACATCACAAAATTAGAACTATTCAATCTTACTACACTATTATATTAAATTAACAGCACTTGTTCTAACGTTAATTAGAGTTCGTTTGAAACACACTTCATTCAAAACTAATCTTGCTTGCTTCTTGACTTTTAAAATTTTAATGTTCGAATTAATCAACGATTGGAATAGAACTATTTTTAATTTATATTTTATTTGTTTTACTCTGCTCACTGCTGATGTGTTCACTGTTGTGTTGACACTTGACTGTTCACGGTCTCGGCAGTGCTGCCAGGTTGTAAGAAGATATCCGTCCAGCAACAAAAGTATTCGTATAATTTAATCTATCGCGGAAGAGGCTATGTCAATCCAGTGCGCATTCGTTAAAAAAATCTTGATATTTATTTGGGGCAGGCTAAAATATAACCTATAAACATTACTGTTATTTATTACTGTTACAAAATTGCTGTTGCATTATTTCATCAGTAGATAATGTAAAATAGGAAACACAGTTGATGTTGTACCCTTGTATCTGAATTTTTGTAACTTTCTTCTGCTTCTTCCATTTCATTACTTAAAAAATTGCTGGACAGTACATGCTTGTGATTTCTTTAAATTACAGTTAGTACGTGTTGAAGAATCTTGAATTTGTTTTTGTGTATGACTTGGGTCCCGGTTAGTATGAACAATTTCTTGAGGTTTGAGAGATGCAGAAAATGACACATTTTATTGCTTGTAGATTCATCTTGTTTTGAATTGTCACTAGTTGAGCTTTGTATTAGAGTATGAACTATTTTAGAACTAGATCCTTTAAATCGTTTAATGTTAGGTTTGGGAGAAGTCGTGTTGAGATGATCATCTGGTTGCGAGTTGATTTTGTCAATTACTTGATTACTACTATTTTGTGTTGTAGATATTATTTCTACATTTTCACTGTCAGTGGAATTTGCCTTCAGGGAGCATGATCTTGTACTATTACGATCTTCACTCAACGTCCTCGAGAAATATTCACTAAAAGCGGATAATGTTTTATGTCATTCTAATTCAATTCAACTAAATTTAATTCAAATATTCTTTATTGGGGTGGTTGAGATTCAGCTTAAATTGTTCTACCATCTAACCCAACTAAAATTTGCAGGAGAAAGGAACTCTCTAGGCTAAAAGAAAGGGGTGTAGCCACAGGGGATCGTGCCCCATTATTTTATTTTTATACCCATCTATTAATTAATGGCAGCCATTTTTGTATTGCGGCGCACGCCAACATTTGTGTTAGCAGTCATTTACGAAAAAAATAGTATATGCGGACTCGTTTATCATAGGATATTCAAACAAAAACCATTCCTTATTTCATAATCCGCTTGATAATTTTAGTCTCATGCATGAAAAACTAGAATGTAATCGAACATGTCAAAATGTGATTGTTGAAATATAAACATTTCCGGTTTTCAATGCAATTTTTCGCCCGAAAGAGATTGAATATCACAGCTGATTTTTGTGCAGTATTAACATATCAAAGTATGTTGATGTGAATATATGTTGCCTTATTTTTCAACGAACTTTTGAAAATCCAAAAATTCGTATTTTATGCTTATTGGAGGCCCAATATCTCTGGTGGAACAAACTATAAAAATCTAATTTCTTTACACGTTATACAGTTATGTTAATAGAAACTACGGTAATAATGTGAACTTTGATACTTGAATTTGGTGCAAATCGGGGGTGAATAATGCTCGGGCAAGCTATGGTATAAATACTGGAGATTCTTATATTATCTCTTGTGGGACACCAAG
>JAGDQP010036899.1:0-18855 GCA_022664845.1 Lepisma saccharinum | reverse complement strand
TCGAAAATGGTAACGAATAAAAAAATTCTGAAATATGCAAATGGAAGGTGAGTTCATATGTAACCATTACATGTAGGGAGATGGAGGAACACACACACCACCATAAAGATATAGCACGAGAAAAAAGACGAAAAAAATTGTCGTTTCAAAAGTGTTTTACTGTCAATTGCAACAGTACACAATAGTACAGGGCAGGAACACCTACTGGTGACATGTTAGTGTCCCTCGAAGTAGTCTCCCAAAGAATCCATCACACACTGCCAACGCTGTGGAAGACGCCGAATACCGGTGGCCTCACCATGAGCGAATCTTCGGATATCACGCGTCACTGCTGTGACAATGTCTTCGCGTGTTCGAAAGCGTGTCCCACGCAATGGCTCTTTCAGTTTTGGTATTTCCTAACGCTTCCACAAGCTCCTCGGGGCATTGTCGCGCATTCCTTGCACGGAGAACTGAAATCTTCACGTAAGAGCGCTGTTCAAGTCAGGTAACATCCATCCTGAATGACTGATCAACTCACACTGTGGTCTCTCTTCCTGCTTCCTTTTCCTGCACAGGACTGCCATCTAGCGTCACGTCACGTCACGTTGCTGTATCATGATGACGTGCCATCTTGTGGATTCTTGGGAAGACTCCTGCTGCCATGGAATGTGCGTAATGTACTATTGTGTACTGTTGCAATTGACAGTAAAACACGTTTGCAACGACAAAATTTTTTCGTCTTTTCTCTCGTGCTATATCTTTATGGTGGTGTGTGTGTTCCTCCATCTCCCTACATGTAATGCTTACATATGAACTCACCTTCCATTTGCATATTTCAGAATGTTTTTATTCGTTACCATTTTCGAAAAAGAAAATAGTTGCCATGACTTTTGCAATGACCCTCGTATATATGTATGTATGTATATACACGTATTTTGAAATTTTACAGAAAGTAAAATGTTCAACCGAAAACTGGCTGAATGTAGGTTAATCCAAAAAGCTCAGCCGCCTCCATTTTTTGGATGAACGTTGTGTCTCCTATTTTTACAGTGTTCTAATCGTGTTACAAACGGAGCACCGAGTGGCCGTAACTCAGTTGGTAGTGCGTTGGCTTTTCCAACTATTTTCTTCAGTTGTAGCGGGTTAATACCTGAATGGTATCTTCAACTTAGACCGATTGCTTCCCTCTCCCGACCTGAGCCATGGATACCAAAATCCATAAATAAATCAATGGAAACAGAGTGCATGTAATCATGATTGTCTGCCATATGAATGTTAATCGCATGTTAAAATTTTTTACACATTATAATTATTTTGCGGAGGGATTTATTCAATTCTCGTATTCTTCCAATGTGTTTTGGGTACCTTTACACATGCCAAATTTAAATTAATATATTTCACGAAGTATTTCTGGAACTATATAGCCTCCGAACTACGTTCCGTAAATTTTGATAAAGGAACCCTATAATGTTAAAATATGAAGTGTAAGTTTTTTAAGTAGTTCGTGGAATATATATATATATATATATTCGAGTCTTATTTTCGAGTAAAGGAATAACTTTAATTACCTATTTGCCTGTTCATATGGATACTCAGCTACTTCTCAACGTAGTTCCAATGGTTGTTGTGTCCCTTGTCGTAGCGATATATGAGTTTTGTAGACCCTCCTAAAAGAAATCCACCTTCAGGTCAGACAGCCACCGCCACCGTCACAGTCCGTTTGGTTTCATCGGCGCTGTTGAATCGTTACCCAGCTAGGAAAGTCTTCAAGTGGAGGAATAGGTTATAATTGCTAGCGGCGAGATCCGAACTATGCAGAGCGTGGTCCATCTGCTCCCAGCCAAATTAGTCAGTGAGTGACTGTGTGCAGCTGCAGTGTGTGACCGTGCGTTGTCGTGCAGCAACATAATACCGGAAGACAGCTCTCCTCGTCATTTATTCTGTATTGCTATGTGAGGTTTCTTGAGCGTGTTGCAATACACGGCTGGATTAACTGTTTGCCCAGTCGGCAGAAACTAAATCAGAAGCACCCCGAACCTGTCTTAGAACACGTGCAAGGCATGTCGGCAACTAACGGGCACGCGCAAAATGCAAAGCACGCAGTGTTGCCAGCGTGAGTGCAAAACGGCTCCTATTTTAAAAATAAGCCTCGTATATATACTGTTTTCAACAAGACCATTCCCAGACATCTAACTTGATTATATGCTTCCTGATTCGTGGCTCAAAATTGGGGAAATTAAAAATAAATAAATAAAGCAAGTTGAAAAACCTTTTAGATAAGATGTTAGAAATGGAAAGATATACTGTACAAAGAATGAATTACTTATCCCCACGAAAAAAATCATTTGGAGAAAAAGTACAGTGTGAACCAGAAACACGTGATGTTTTTTTAAACGTTTTATAAAAGCGCGGTGCCCTTTTGCATGCGTCTCGTACACAAGCATTTTCCATAAAATTGGTTCTGTATTATTAGTCTTTATTTACCTGCTTTTGACAAGCTGACAGAATATAACTTTGCCATTGTATCGTTTGAAAATATCGAATCGCCCTCGATCCACTACTGAATCAATGAAAATTTTTGCTGTTTTCAGCGGCATCTTGGTACAAATTCACACATCCATACGAGCTTTAGTCAAGATAAAAGAATAATGTTCAGATACTCAAACACACGCAGATCAAGACACAAACAGTGACAAATTGTTTACTTTCAACTAATATATACGAGGAGGGATCCAAAAGAAATCAGAATCGTTCTCTGGTGGCCGGATCTGATGTAGTACGTACTTCCGCCGCTATATACCTCTTGCAGGGAACCTTCTGCATCATCTACCAACTAGCGTTATCGAGTGAAATAATTGTGCCACGTAATAAATATTTTTGTTAAGCACCTCTCGCTTGTTCGCTGATTTTTGTGATGACTGAGAAGTGGAAACAACGCGTGAGGCTATGGAATTCTGTTTTCTGTTTGAGGAAACAGCTGGAATGCTTGAAACGGCTTACAAGGAAGCTGTTCTGGAAATAACAAAACTTTACGAGTTTTTTTCCGCTTCGAGGTCACTTGAAGACCAACTTCGCTCAGGGCGACCCTCGACCTCCCGAATGGACGAAAACATCGCTAGAATTCGTGGACTGATCGTGAAAGATCGTCGCAGAACCACTGATAAACTTGTTTTGTTTTGTGCGCCCTGGAGTTCCTGCCAACAGACTTTGAGCAAGAAATTACAAATGAAAAGAGTTGAAGCAAAACTCGTGCCTCAGCAGCAGACAAAACCTTCATTGTGAAACAGTTTTTAACGGAAAACAACATGATCCAGCTTTTGTACCGCCATATTCGCTCGAACTTGCTCCGAGTGACTTTGTTTTATTCTCCGATGAAAAAATCCCCAAAATAAAACTTTTTGCAGATGTGAAGAAAAAATTCGAGGGAGCTATTAAAAGGTATCACTTGGCAAGAGTTTCACGACTGCTTCGAAAATAGAAAACTCGTTTAGACCGGCGATTTTCATCAAATAGACAACTTGAAAGCGATTCAAGTTGGAACACCCAAAGATAAATACACACTATTTTATTGCAAAATTCCGGATTCTTTTGGGTACCCCCTCATATAGATAGATAGATAGATCGTAGATAGATAGAAATAATAGGAGGTAAGCCATTCTAAGTACTTTAATTCCAATTGCCTGGATGGCATGTAATGCCACTTGAAAGATATTGTATGAATAGTATCACTTTACATTTTACTGTATAGTAGTATATATACTTAGGGCTATGCCCGTTAAATGCACCATAATTAAAGAATTTTGTTGCTATAAACAGAGTTTTAATTCACTTTCTAGTGTTCTTTTAGGTTATATCAGTTAATCCGGTCAACGTAACCCCCAATTAGACCGGATTAGAGACGCAAAGGATTGGAAAAAGAAAGACTTTTTCGAAAAAAAAAACGAAGTATTTTTCCATGGCTCTTTTGCCTGGGAATTTTTTTAATATTTAAAAGAAAAATCACTTTTAATCTTATACTGACGAAATTGTTTTACTAATACATTTAATTACACCAAATGGCTTCATCGGGAAGAACTCTTGTGAAATTAAACTGAATCGAAGTTTCAAACTCAACACAGAGAATTTATTTTTAAAAATAGTGGACTAGCCCCACAAAAGAATAGAAAAAGTTCGAAGAGGGATACTCAAGTATCGGCAACAGAACTCAAGTATCGGGGATAAGAAGAAAATCAAAACTATTAAATACGTTTCTTAATTGGTTTTTGAGAATCATCAACTTTCCCCAATCACCTATCTGGTTCTAGACCTTACGTTTCCCTCATCACTTAGAGGGTCCCTACTATGAATTTAACAATTACTATCTCGCACTTGAGTTCAGCTACCATTTAAGCTGCCCTAAAGTAGAAACGATTGTCATAATTTAGACTACCACTCATCATTCTGAGTGTCCCTATTTGCTAGTAAAATTACTATTCTGGATTCTCACTAGAGTAATCTTTAAGTTCTCACTTGAACTTTCCATCCATCACTTAGGATGTCGCTAACTTAATAGTGCTGATATTAGCCAATC
Organism: Lepisma saccharinum; assembly: GCA_022664845.1. Classification (NCBI taxonomy): domain Eukaryota; kingdom Metazoa; phylum Arthropoda; class Insecta; order Zygentoma; family Lepismatidae; genus Lepisma; species Lepisma saccharinum. Next base: position 14,303 of record JAGDQP010036899.1, on the reverse strand, counting down.
ATTTATGACTAACTCGGTTTTATTTAGAAAAGACGTTTGCCAGAAGCTGCTGATTCTTGTAAAGAGAACATAAGCTCCCTGAGAACAATCCCAAGACTTCAAAGCGGACACGACCTTCTCACCGCTGACGCTCCGTCGAAATGCATTCGCTTATCAAAGGCCTCCTAGCAGAAAGCTAGTAGCGACTCTCACGCCTTTAGCGAACTAATGCTACGCCATCAGGCGGAAGAATTTGTAATTACTTTATAATACAATTGTTAAACGAGAAAAAATAGGACCCTTTTGTATGTGTAAATAGAAAAACTAGTTTTTTTTAGAGGTCTTTCTTTAATCGTAGGCCGAAGGGTAATGGATCATGCAAGTTTTGTTCCAATTCTTTCAGTTCTTTTAGGCTAGACACAAGAGCCAAACCCTAACCTGATGATTTATTTTGTTTACAAACTACAATGAGCCAGTAAAGCATCAAAGTTATGTGTTCAAGTCTTTGACTAGATGAGAATCAAACATTAATCGAAAACATGTTTATATCTTGTACAGAATTAAGACTATAATCAAAAAGAATTCCACATATTTAGTTCAAGGAATAAATAAATAAATAATACCATTGGTCAGTGATTAGCCTGAGAAAATCGGGTAAAAAAGTATAATAGACAGCATGAATGAGACTTAGGGGCTGCGGGTTAAAAAAAATGCTGTAATCTCTAATGAAGTAATGGTAGTGAACATTGACTCAAAATCTTTACTGTTTTTTTTTATTAGTGAAAAAAGTTTTAGAGAATATGATTTTAAAATTTAGACAATTTAAATTTGAAGTACAATGGGACAAAATTCTGCAATTTGTGATTGTCCTTCCATTTTTAGTAACGTTCTGATCATTTATGTATATTATTTTACTTAAATGCACTAAATTGAAAAAGTAAATGTGCTAATTAAGTTTAAAAAATCCCTTTCGGTAGGCCTACAGGCTGAGGTAGATCTCGAAGTTTCTTTTTATTTTCAAAACTTCAAATCTCACCTTATATGACAGCTATCGAGAAACTATTTATTGTTTTGTAGATTATTCATCAAGAGCTGTTCAATGATACCCCACAAGACATATATATATATATATATATATATATATATATATATATACTCGCTTTGTTTCGCTGGGAGCGCTGCCCCCAGACCCCCGTAGGGGGTTCGCCCCCCAACTTCAGTGCTTTTCAGACGATGCGCCTTCTTTATCTTAACCAAAATCTTACTGCAGCACTACCCTTCCAAGGGGGGCTGCGCCCCTAAAAGGAAGGTTTGCCCCATTTATTGTAACCTACTCTTGGTCATACACCTTAAGAGAAAATTTTGTTTCTCTACCTTCAATGATTTGAAAATTGGGTTTTTGGGGCGGCCATTTTGGATCCAAGTTGACGACTTTTGAAAGTTTTCTTATATTGTCGTGACCTACTTGTGATGGTATAACTTCAAGTAAAATTTCATTTATCCAGCTCAAACGGTGTGCAAAATGGGATTTTGGGCGGTCATTTTGGATTCAAGATGGCGACTTTTCCCAAATGTAATATTTCCCTAAACTACTCGTCATAATGAACCTTTATGTCAAATTTCGTATCTCTAGCTCAAACGGTGTGCAAAATGTTTTTTTAGGTCTGCCATTTTGGATCCAAGATGGCGTCTTTGGATACATCATGTAATATTTTAGTAACATACAAATGATAATGTATAGTGTTACCAAATTTGATATTTCTAGCTGCAGTCGTCTAGGCTGTGTATTCTATACAACAACGGGTTCAGCGGCCATTTTGAATCAAAGGTGGTGACTTTTTCAACATTTCGTATTATTTTCTTGAACTACCAGTGACAATACACCTTTATGTCAAGTTTCGTATCTCTAGCTCAAACGATATGGAAAATAGATTTCTTACTTCCGCCATTTTGGATCCAAGATGGCGTCTTTGAACTCATTTGGTAACATTTTCGTAATCAAAAAATAATGTTGTACGTTTATGCCAAATTTGATTTCAATAGCCCCAGCGGTTTAGGCTGTGTATTCTATACAACAATGGGTTCGGCGGCCATTTTGGATCCAAGATGGCGACCAATTTTGCTCATTAACGAACTTAACCGAGCTATTAAGCCTAGAAACAACATATCAAAATTTGGTTCAAATATCTTCAAAATTATGGCCGCTAGCGTGTTAATATATAAATATATATACTTTCATATCGTATCGATCTCAATAGGTATATTTTTCTTCGAAATCTACCTAGAAATCTATTCTTTTTATAAGTACTGGCTATATTTATGTACAGCACGTCTCACTTTGTCCGACTTTTTCATTTTTTTTCTCTTGTTCACAATGTTTTGTAGTGTTCTCAAATCTTGCAACGTTAATTGAACTCATTTCCCGACGTCATACAATGATGAAATTTTGCACAGCGATGTAAGTCTGGTGACAATACCATATTCCATTGTTACTTTAATATATTTTAAAAACATATTTTTTTTTAATACGGACCATAAATACTATGCTGCAAAGATGAAGAGTTTGACGGGTTGCACAACGCTTTAAGATTGCATCACAAATGATTAGCTTGAGAAAAAGAATCCGAACATCGAAATAACTCGAAAAAATAATAATAAAAAAAACTTTTTAAATACATACTTTTCTTAAACAATTTGTAAGAAATATTTTTTTTTTATGTATGACTAAAAAGAAAAACATGGAGCGTGCCAATTTAAGAATTTATAAAGTGACTGTATATGAGAGGGCGCCCCATTATTTTCATTTTAGTTATGCATACCGTAAACAAAATTATTATTTTTATTTTTAATACAAATTGTTTAAGAAAAGTATTTATTTAAAAGGTTTTTTTTTAAATTATTGTTTTCTTTTCACTTTGCTTGCTTTAACATCTTCCTTAGTTTTAGTCAAAATATATACGACATTAGTGAATCCTTTACAATATCATTACGTGGTATTATAAGAAAGAAAATAAGGTATTTAACTGATTCATGATATAAAGGCTGTCTGGAAAGTATCCAACCTTATTTTTTCTGAGGAAAGTAGTGAATATCGATTGACAACATTGCACGTAATGGAGGTGGTATCGTTTCTGCGTATGCCTGTTGAGTGGCGTGATCCTCTCTTGCTTCAGCATACCTTTGGAAGCCAGTGTATGTGATGTCGTGTTGTTAATGCTCATCGAAGTTCCATTCGGGCAAAGTGACAGGACGTGTGAAACAACGATACTGCATCAAATGTTGACAGAAACTTAGAGATAACAAAACAGAAACAATACGTAAGGTGCAACAAACGTTTGGCAGCGATACCATGGGATGTACACAAATGAAACAGTTCATAGAAGACAGGAAGTACGGAGCAAAATCAAAGTGATACCAATTGTGTTCTTCGACTACCGTGACATTGTGCATCACGTTCCAAAAGGACGAACAGTAATGAAGGAGTACTATGTTGACGTTCTCGTCCCATACGCGATGTAGTTCTTCACCAGAGACCGAAATTATGGCCTTCACAAAACTCTCACCTGCGTTAGGATAATAGCCCTGCCATTCTTCGCACTTGATCAAAATGTTCCTGGAAAAGAACGGTATTTCACTCTCTCCGGACATGGCTCCTTATGACTTTTGGCTTTTCCCTCAAGTCCATTCGACACTCAATGACATCATATACAACGAACGGCGGCCTTGACAACTGTTTCAAAAGAGGTGTTCCAGGCATGCTTCCAGCAATGGTACGATCGTTAGGTTAAGTTTGTGGAAGTTCAAAGTTCCTATTTCGAAAGTGATAAGAAATTTAAACACACCAAACATGTAGTTTAATTTTCCTAACGTTTGGTCGGATACTTTTCAGACATACCTTGGATATATGCACTGTCTTTTATTCACTGCCTTCGAAGAGTCATAGTTTTCATGAAGGCCATACTACTCGCGCGTTAAGTAGCAAACACATTTCCACCATATCATGGGGTCAGTCACAAAACCTTTATCCAGTGGTACCAACTGTAAATTTGTTCGGTGTATATGTTCGGAAACAATGAAATCTAAGTTTGTCAGACCACGCCACTTTCCCCGTCTCTTCCTTGTGTAATGTTACGTGCTTTATGTAGACTATATATATTTGAAGTTTAACTAATGTGTGAATTTGTATTTTTTTTCTTCTAGGTGAGTGGCTTGAGTACATACACTGCAAAAAATAGTTGTGTTAATTCAACACAATGCGGTGTCCCAGCGTGACTACCACTTTTGTGTGTTAAATCAACACAACACACGGTGTTGATTTCGGTACTGTAAAAAAGTAAGTTACGGCGGCAGTGAGATTTGAACATGTTTTGCTCAGTTAGAAGTCGAGCGTCTTACGGACTTAGCTAAATCGTCAGACAGGAAAGGTACTAGATGCAAACGATATTTAGTGAACAACACTTGAATTAAACGACTACACTATAGATTTAAACAGTGTATGGGTTCAAATATGTATTGCTGAACCTCCAAAACAAATTAAGATACTTGCACGACTTATCCCATGGTTTAATCACTTCCCATTTGTCAATTGAGAACCAGAATTCCCATTCATTGAGAATATTCTATTTCTATAAAAACAAGCAAGATGGCGACAGCCAAACACTTGAGCGGCATTACTGCTTATCGTAACAACATGTCATATGCTGCGCTTGCTTTCATAGAAATGGAACATATTCTCAATAAATGGGGATTATAGTACCTAATTGACCAATGGAAAAGTGATTAACTCATGGCATAAGTCGTTAGACTAACTTTCTGTTTGTTTGGGGTTCAGCAACATTTTTTTTATTCTATAGATTGTTTCAATCTAGTACTTTCTCCACCTGATGATTTAGCGAAGTTGGTAAGACGCTCGACTTCTAACTGAGCAACCCATGTTCAAATCTAGCTGCGGACGTAACTTTTTTTTCTCACAGTACCGAAATCAACACCGTGTGTTGATTTAACACACAAAATTGGTAGTCACGCTTGGACACCGCATTGTGTTGAATTAGCACAGCTATTTTTTACTGTGTAGCTTTTCACCGAGCAGTATCATCAGTGGCGATGTGTAAGTACTGTATATTGCACACGTTGGCTGCTAGTCGGCTTATTTCTTACTAATTATGCTTGTGATTACCGATTGGCTTGCACCTTACTTGAAGTTTGAGCTGTGACATTTTCATAATCTAGTTATTTCGAAAATGAATGTAAAATTTAAATCTTTTAGTCTGTCAAACTACGCAGGATAAATAATTAAGTTTATCAGTCTACCCCGAACTGATAAACTAATTTCGTGTATCGGTACCGATTGCAGATTTGAGTTCAGTAACTTCAAATTTCATAGGTTCGTTTTTAATCTGGTAACTCTGAAACTGGCATTTTCATTTGCCCAAACTAGAAGCCATTTTCATTTGATTAGCTTTTTCCAATTCACACCAGTTCGACCATACGAATGATTCTATCAAATTTCAAACTAAAAGTAAACCAGATTTCGAGAAAATTCAAACTTATTGCCTTCAGCAGAAGCACCAATTTGCTGTTGAGAACAAACGCAATGATCGTCCACTCAAAGTGGTCCTACGAAAGCTGCCTATTGACACCCCTGTGGAAGACATCACAGCGGACCTTTCTATCCAGGGATTTTCTGTTATTTCAGTGAGTCAATTGCACGGCAAAGATAAAAATTCTTAGAAGAAAATCATTTATCCACTCCTTTTGGTTACACTCAATAAAGAGCATCTTCCTTCAGACATCATGAAGATGAAGTACTTATTACATCATGTTGTTCAAGTTGAACCATACAGAGGACCGACTGCAGTGCAATGCCACAAATGTCAGCGCTTTGGACACGTCCAAAATTCGTGTTTTAATTTACCCAGATGCCTTAAGTGTGCTGCCTTTCATCTCACTGCTGATTGTCCATAGAAGACCAGAGACGAAGCGGCCACCTGTGTTCATTGCGGTGGTCCCCATCCAGCCAACTACAGGTGTTGTCCCACACTGCAAAAGCTGCTACAACGGCGCCAGGCCGGCGAGCCACCAAAAAGTGAAGATTCTCCCAGAAAGTCATCGCTGGGAGTTCCTGTTTCTTCAGATAAGAAGACACCTTCTTCTTCTACAAAAGATCTGTGTACTTTATTGAAAGACTTTTTTCAGTTTTTCAAAGACCTCTTGTCTTCAGATCTAATTGATACCCTCACTCAAGATTTACAGCGTTTCAGTTCCGCTGAGAACATGCTTGACAAAATTCCTATAGCCATTTAAATTCTTCAAAACATTTTTTCTGCAATGCAAAAATAAAAAGATACTTCATTACTGCAACATAGAATCTATTTTACAAATGTATCCATCTTAATATGATTCAAGTTCACCTTTTATATCTGGCACCCTTCTCCTCTCTCATAATTCAGAGATCACTTCAAAATCAATTTAATCATTTCACATACGCACTAGAACTGCGACAGTGGCGTTCTATTTATAATTTCATTTACGTTCTTTCTCATCTAGTCAACAACCCAAAGTGAAGGCAGGGGCTTCAAAAAAGCTCGAAACTTCTACTTCGGCAACGGCAACGACTACAAGCTCCTCAGTACGGTGTCATAGGGTTCGTCATATGTTAACTTATACATCTGTTTGTGATTGTCTCATTAAAGAAAAGATCTAATTATACATACATTGCTCGTTTCTTGTCTTACTTCATATTATTAACATGTAACAAATGAAATTTTACTTGACGTCAAATTATTTGTTTAACTTCTCACTAGATGTCAGTTAGTCTTGTTTTATGATTTAACTGACAGTATTAGTAACAAAAGCAACATTCTGAATATCCTTTAGGTGAAATAATTGTAAGTGTCTGCACGGAATTACATTAATTAAAACAGTTTTTAACTTGACACATAGCTTAGTACAAATGAAATCCATTTCGTAAACGGATGGGTACATATTATAGCCAATAAAGTATTTAAACGTTGCAGTCCGGACGTAAATCTAAGACTAGAGATGAATATGATTCTTAATTTTTTTGCTTGAAAGTACTTATTTAAAGTGTGGGAGAGGGTAACCGGTGTCTTCAGACAGCTTAAACGTAAAAGTTCACGAGAATTAAAGTAAATTTTTAAGTAATCCCAACTTATCGCTTTCAAAGTCCTAAATTTTAGCTTTTTTTAGGGCCATTTTCGCCGACCATTTTTAGGGCCATCCCGACCCTAGTCTTGGCTTTTCGCTAAGCCATGTCGCCCCCCCCCCACTCCAGTTTCCTCCAGCAAATCCCATGCTAAGAGCGGTAGTCAGCCTGCTCGCACGCTGAAAACGAAGCGTCTTCGAAACATTCCTGATATTTCGCGCAATGTTCCCAATATTAAGCAAGGACTAACTCAGTTCAGTCAGGATCATAAGAAAGGTTCCTCTTCATCCCAAGTAAATGCCTCTCCCAATACTTTCCTAGTGCCAGATACGTCAGTTCTTGCTAGTAACGATCATAGACGGTCCATGTCAATGCAAGATCTAACAAAAGCAAGCAGCAACGAAACATTAAATATACATTCGGATCAGCAATTTCCTGGTCTCCCAATCAATCCTAATGTACCTGGTAACTCGTCTGAAAATCAGCCATACGAAGAAGCTATCGAAATGAAGTCTGATGATGGGCATGACTCTATCTCGGATGGTTTTCCGGATCATGACGCGGATATTGAATCTGATGATTTCATACCGCCAAATAGGCCAAAATCTGTAAAAAGACTGGGGCTGCAGCTTCTGTCTCAACACAGAATCGTTTTGAAACACTTAGTCAGAATGAATCTGGCGAAGAAAATGATGATGAATATGAGTCACAAACTGAAAAGATTAGCAAACGTCACAAACCTCCACCACTATATGTTTATGGTGTCACGAATAAATTCCAATTTTCTCGTACTCTATCTGCTGTGTGTCACACGAGTCCACGTATTTCACATACTAAACAACATGTTCGTTTTCAAATTGTTTCATACTCCGATTATGATAAACTAATTGCATACTGTAAACAGCAAAAATACCAATATGCTACTGAGTTACCAAAACAAGAGCGACCTCTTAAAGTGGTAATTAGGAAATTACCTATTGATACACCAGCAAAAGATATTTTTGATGATCTTAAGGATCTCGAATTTCCAATTAGCGAAGTCTCACAAATGTATGGTAGAGATAAAGTGACACGTGAAAAAATACCACATCCACTCTTCCTTGCTACACTCCATAGAAGAGCAGACAACCATAAGATTTTCAATTTAGAATATCTTCTAAGTTATCGTGTGGCAGTTGAACCCTACAGAGCTCCTGAATTGCTACAATGTTTTCCGTGCCAAAAGCTTGGGCACTCTATGAAAACATGTTTTTGTGACCCACAATGTGTCAAATGCGGAGCGGCCCACTTAACTAGTGAATGCCAAAAACCAAGAAACACACCTGCACTTTGTGTAAATTGCAAAGGGGATCACCCGGCCAACTACAGAGGCTGCAAAGTACTAAAATATGCATTAGATCAGCGTAGAGCTAATAAAACTATCAAGACCACACCTCAAGAAAAGACCGCTACGAATCCAAAAAGCAAAGAAAACACAACTCAGGATAATTCAACAAAAACAACGCACAAATTGACCTATGCAAATACAGCAAATACAAATAACAGTAACACATCAGCATCATCAACTACAAACAAAAAAGCAGCACAAACGCCAACTAAGAAAAACTCAAATCAACCTGAAAATAACTCGTCCTCAGCAACTGGGACTGCAACTACATTTTTAGATGTCTTTAATGTAATTAAAGAAATTTTCAATGGTCTAAACATCATGCACATATTTACACGCTTAAAGCAAGGTTTATTTCGCATACAGAATGCTGAAGATAAGTATTCCAAAATTGCCATCATTGTCGAAATTGTGATCAGTACCCTCGATGATGGCTCCGAATAATCCGAAAATCACAAGACACATATGTTTAACTTTCTGGAATGCAGATGGGGTTTATGAACAAAAACCAGAACTTAAATATTTTCTCAAAGACCATCACATCGACATCATGTTAATGAACGAAACACATCTAAAACCGCACCATACATTCCGAATCTCAAACTACTCCATAATAAGAACAGATCGGCCTGGAATTAAAGGTGGGACTGCAATCTTGTATAAAAATCAGCTTCCAGATCAACAAATTGATATACTACCGTTACAAACTCTCGAGGCAACTGGCATCAAATTATTTACGCAAAATTTCCACATTATTCTCATAGCAGCCTATAAACCACCTGACATACCACTAAACCCGGCGGACATTCGTTCTTTGAGTTCTCTTGGACAGCATGTCATTATAGCTGGTGATCTAAATTGTAAACACCCGCATTGGAATTCTCGTAGTCGAAACAATTCTGGAATCATCCTTTATGAAGCGTTACCCACTTTAGACGTTTATCCTGTTTCCACAACGGAACCCACATGTTTTCCCAAAAATGGAGGCCGACCTGATATCTTAGACATTGCCTTAGTAAAGGGCATCCAAATTACCGATGGACCACATGCCATAACTGCGTTGGAATCAGATCACATTCCAGTCTGTCTAAACATACATCATCTACAAATTACTGATAGCACCATCATTCCGTACATATATACAACTAACTGGGATCAATATACAGCTATGTTATCAAGAACTACAAACTGTCAACTTCCTTTAAACTCTACTGCTGACATCGATCACGCCGTAGACCAAATTACTGAAAACATCAGATCAGCTTTACTCCTTAACACAACATCTACTAAAAGGACTACTTTTAACAATCAAGAGCTCTCTCCCGCTGAATTGCGTACTCAAGTACTAATTGCCATTAAAAGATGGGCCAGACGGAAATGGCAGCAAACAAGGCATCCGCAATATAAATCCATCTGGAATAACCTCAAGAAACGTATCAGGAAACGACTCCAACGTTTACTCACCCAACAATGGTCGGATAAGCTTCAATCTCTACCTTATCCAAATTATGAATTTTGGTCGCTTACTAAAGCCCTTACTAAAATTGATGGAACTCAAGCTAATCGTCCACTTCACGGTACTAGAGGACTAGTTTACAACAATCAAGATAAAGCCGAAACCTTTGCCGATCAACTTCAAACGCAATTCAGCTTAAATCCAGAACCATACGATGAAGATACTATTCAGACTGTAAATTATTACCTACATACAACACAACTAAATCATCTTTTTGATCCAGCCACTTTAATTAAACCTCGAGAAATCCAAAAAACAATCCGTCAAATAAGAGGTAGAAGTGCCAGTGGACCTGATAGAATTCCTGCCATGGCTTTGAAACGAATGCCTAGAAAAATGCTAGTCCTTTTGACTAGACTCTGTAACGCGATGATCAAACTAGGACATTACCCTCCACAATGGAAAACAGCTAAGGTAATTATGATACCCAAAACAGGAAAAGATCCGCTATATCCACAAAATCACAGACCAATCAGTCTCTTATCTGTAATTAGCAAGTTATTTGAACGTCTCCTCAAGACAAGACTCTTCCAAATCATCTTGGACAAAAATCTCTTTCCGCACCATCAATTTGGTTTCAGGCCGCAATTCGATACTGTAGCTCAACTAGTCCGAACTGTTGAACATATCACGCTCAATTTCAATCGCCGCAATCATACTTTTGGAGTCTTCCTGGACACATCAAAGGCTTTTGATAAAGTATGGCATGAAGGACTACTCTACAAATTGCATCAACAAGGATTCCCTCATCAGTATATACGTATCATCCAATCCTACTTATCTCACAGAAATTTCTATGTGGCACATCACGGTAAGAGTTCAACTACTTATCCAATAGAATCTGGAGTTCCACAAGGCTCAGTTTTAGCTCCCGTCTTATACAACCTCTACACTGCAGATGTACCTACGCATCCACATACATTATTGGCAACCTTTGCAGATGACACGGCAATATTTGCGTCTTCACACCACATACTTTTTGCACTCCGTTATGCACAAGAGCACTTAAATAGCATGGAATCATGGACAACCAAATGGAGACTGAAGGTAAATCCTGAAAAGACAAGTGTAGTCCATTTTACTAAGCGAAGACCTCAGCCTCCACATCAACTCACTCTGTTTGGAAATCATCTACCTTACAACCAAAGTGCCACTTACTTGGGAGTTGAACTCGACCGTCGTTTAAATTTTCATAGCCACATCAAGAATATTGCTCACAAGGCTACAAGACGCACTTGCGCCTTGTATCCTATTCTAAATAACAGAAATGGACTCTCACTCAAAGTTCGTTTACACGTCTGCCTCATGATGATACGCCCTCTGTTAACATATGCTGCTCCAGCCTGGCAACACTCTGCAAAATCCCTTAAATTGTTACTACAAAGAGTGCAAAATCGTGCGGCTCGCATGATCTCCGGTCATCCCAGAGACACCTCCATTGTTCAACTACATGATGATTTGGAACTGATTCTTCTGAAAGATGTCATATCTGCACAGTGTCGATCATTCTGGATTAGAATGGCTCAGTCTCCACATGCTACATTACAAAACATTGGCACATCCTTACCTCCACGAAATACCCATAAAATGCCACACCCATTTTAAACAATTCATATACTACCTTTTTCTTGAAGTTTTTACCATCTTAGCCTGACTGCTCTGAACTAACATCTTGCTTCGCTGACATAAAATTTTTTAATAACTCAGAGTTACGACAGTTGCACTCTGCCATTTCATATACTTTTTTATTCATCCCGCCAAAATTCATTTCATTTGGAAGTCATGGGCATCACAGCTCGACACTTCATACGCAAATTTTAAAAATGCCATATTTTTCCTTCCTTCCTTCCTTCCGGTGTTGTAAGCTTAAACTTCACATTCGGATCAGAATGGATATTCCGATCCAGATTTAACAATCGAATGTAATATATCAAAACCTAGGCTCAGAAGAGTATTTCATCCTCATCTTAATACCCAGAACTGATTGAATATCTTAACCCAGAGCTGGTATCCAAATAGTCAGGATACTAATCCAAAAAACGAATTTCATATATCCAAATCCACTGAAATGTATGTATTAATATCTAATCTTGCCTCCTTTCAAGGGCCGCGTTTTGCAGATTAGATTCTGTTGAAAATATTTAGCTTGTATGGTTTATTTGTAATCGATTACGCTCCCCCCCCTCCCCCAAAACTTTCCTAATGTAAACTCCCACCAAAAGCAAACTTCGATGTACACAATTTCTTGTTTAGATGATTGCTTTTGGGTGTGGTGAACGAGATCTGAGTGGGAAAGGCAGGAAATTAAGCAAAAGCGAAGTTCAATACCGTTGCCAATTTCTACATGCTCTCAATCCTATTCGTATTTTCTGCTCTCTCTCTCTCTCTCTCTCTCTCTCTCTCTCTCTCTCTCTCAGTCTCTCTCTCATATTCCTATTTTTGTACTAATGAAATGAAATTTCCTAATTACTGGAATTCGTTATTTATAAATACTTGATTGAAATCCAACTGAAATGAGAATGTGGAAATATCTTTCAAAATTGTATGCAACAGCCATTTCGCTTGCAGTAGCAATGGGACAAAAATATAACTTCTTATTAAATTTATGAATAAATAATTAAATTATTGTAAATCCATCTCTTATTAGTTTGTTTTTCTCGTTCTGTGTGTAAATATTGTAAAGTTATAACGGCTACTTCAACAAGGCAATATTTCATGAATAAATTCTCCCTCCATAGTACATGAAGAAAAATGATAGTAAAACTTTGTCATGGGATAAAGCAGTAGTAGGATGTGCTCAAAAATTAACGCTCTAATGTCATAAATGACGTAATATCACAATAAATTATGACGTAAGTTGTATCGGTTTAACAAATGACAATCTACGTTTTACCAAATGATTCTAATTAAGAAAATTTTACGAATAAGGAGTGAAGTTATTAGAAGATGCTTATACTTAGACAATCTATCGTCCATTTTGTGTTAATGAAACACTTTTATGACAAATTCATTCTATAAAGTATTCATTACTGAATTTCTGCAATATTTACTTAAGTATTTCTATTTGATATCACACTGAGAAACAAAATGTCTATCTGAAAAACAAAACTATCAAACATATTTATATTTAAAATATCGTATCTTTCCTAGATCTGAAAGAAGTCAATGTTTTTTATATTACTTTCTATTAGAACACTTTTTCCACACACGTTTAAAAAAGTGTATCAATGCCGTATGTTAGACTGCTCAGGAAAGACGTAAATAAAATGTTGGCGGGAGAAGAATATATATCGTCTTTGTGATTGCGTTGTCATGGATGGCATGAACTAACTGGCATGAATTTAACTGTTTTGCTGACTTGCGTTGAAAGAAAAGAATGGTATTGCGGCAGATCCAATGGTTAAAGTTTAACTTGCTGCAAGTGTCAGACTTTGTTACATTGCGGCAGATCCAGTGTTTAAAGTTAAAGTTGCTCCAAGTGTGAGATTTTGTTACCTTGTGGCAGCTCCAATATTTAAAGTTTAACTTGCTCCAAGTGTCAGATTTTGTTACCTTGCGGCAGATCCAATATTTAAAGTTTAACTTGCTTCAAGTGTCAGATTTTATTACCTTGCGGCAGATCCAATATTTAAAGTTTAACTTGCTCCAAGTGTCAGATTTTGTTACCTTGTGATAGATCCATTGTTTAAAGTTTAAGTTGCTGCAATTGTTAGATTTTGTTGCCTTGTGGCAGATCCAATGGTTAAAGTTTAATATTAAGGTTGTTCTGGTATAGTGGTGATGGTTACTGAAGATAATACTTAGACGGGTATTGAAACATTTGACTAATGCTGACTGATAAATACATATGTGAAGACTTTAGTTGTTTGTTTTAGGAATAATGCTGATGGAAGAATGGCGCCTTATGACATAATTATATATTGAACTAACACACATTTGGACGTCTACTAGACCGTTTGTTGTATCTTATTGAAACAAATGTGTAATATACTGGATTTTGAACCTAGGAAAGCGCTGATAAATTGCACAAATCTTGAATATAACTTGGTATTGACATATACAAGAACTGACACAGAAACAAGAACCTATTGTACTGAATAAAATGTAATTTGACTAAATTTGCATAAAAAAGCTCCCGAAAGCGCTGGTAAATAGTACAAATCTTGAATATAACTTGGTATTGACATATACAAGAACTAACACAGAAACAAGAACCTATTGTACTGAATAAAATGTAATTTGACTAAATTTGCATA
>JAGDQP010036898.1:0-18855 GCA_022664845.1 Lepisma saccharinum | reverse complement strand
CAAGTAGAGACGAAATGTTCATACTTCCAAATATACATTGTTGAAAGAGTTCCATCGGAGAGTCTGTACTGTTTACATAGAAAGTTAATTTTTAATGAGGAATTTCAGACCAATCAAAAGAACACACCTCCATTCTTTGGAATGCAAGTGAGTTTTTTAGTGAGGTAATTCAGACCAATTACAACACGTCTTAGGGTCCAAACACTGTTACTGAGTTCGTGTCAAAAATTATGATTTAGTCGAAATTTTAACTAAACGTTAATTCTGAAGTTGATAATGTTTTTGTTTATAACTTCTAAGCATGGTGGGAAATTATTATATTAAAATAACTAAGATCCTACCTCTTGTATTTTCCGGGGATTTTCTCCTGGATTCGGAGATAATACTCCAAAAAAATAAGAGATAAGACAACCACCTCCCTCCTGTGGAAATTTTCCGAATGATAAACTGCATGCCTCGTTCCCCCAAATGAGTGAAATGAAGGTTCTAAGTTGGGTTTGTGGTCGGGCGATAGTCACACTGACAGGAACCACTGTGATCTTATTCAGTCGGGCGTTAGTCAAACTGTCAAGAATCCCTGAAGAAACATTTGTCTTTATTGAAATGAAAAAGAAATTGGTGTTATGTATTGAAATTTCGTGTATAATTTTCTTTCCTTTAAATATGTCTAAGTACTGTATTTCTTCATGGGTTTAGAGGCTCAACCTCATCAACTATATGCTATATATATAATAAAAAATCACAGCCATATTTAATCCACTACTAGATGAGGCCTTTCCCCGCAGGGAGGAGATTGATCTACTGCTTCTACGCTGACCAGACGGGTTAGGAGAGAAGAGCCTGCTCTCACTATGATCGCCACAGCCTTTTATTCATAGCAGCTCCCCAATGGCACCACGATGCTGGGTGGGCATCGTTCCAGACCCACACACCTTGGAAAAATCCCTGGCAGCGCCGGGAATCGAACAACCTGGGATATATATCGAGCGGTCCCAGATTCGATTCCCGGTGGGGGCTCAAAAATTTCGGTGTTGAGCCAGCATCGTGAGGACAATTGGGGAGCTGCTGTGAATAAAATACAGTGGCGATCACAGTGAGAGCTTCGGCTCTCCTCTCCCAACCCGTCTAGTCAGTGTGGGAGCAGTAGACCAACTTTTCCCTTCGGGGAGAGGCCTCATCCCCTAGTGGATTGAATATACAGGGTAAGTCAAAATGATGTACCCGATCTCATAAATTTATTTTGTGAAATATAATGAACATATCTGAATGTAATACATGTGGTAAGAAGGGTAACTCTCAAAGTTTTTTTCAGTCACATCAGAAGTGCTCTATGTGAGCACCTCGCGTAACACGACACACATCAAGCCGATAGTCTATCGCCTGCCAAACCTTGTGTAGTGTGTCACGGTCAATCTCTGCAATGGTTGCTGTGATGCGGGCGCGAAGGTCACCCAATGTTGTTGGAAGTGGTGGTAGGTAAACACGATCCTTTATGAAACCCCACAAAAAGAAATCACACGGGGCAGATCGGGGGAACGAGGTGGCCAACGAATGAGAACTCGATCCTCCTGAGATGCACGGCCTATCCAGCGCTGTGGCAATGCCTCATTGAGATGATCCCGAACGCTGCCATGGTAATGCGGAGGGGCACCATCCAATTGAAGAATGAAATCTGCACTATCCTCTTCGAGCTGTGGAAGGAGCCATTGTTGCAGCATATCAAGAAAAACATGTCCTGTCACAGTAGGTTCAAGGAAGAAAAAGGGCCCATAAATTTTTCAGGGGAAATGGCACAAAACACATTCACCTTGGGTGAATCGCGTTGGTGTTCCACAACTGCGTGGGGATTATCAGTTCCCCAGATCCTTATGTTGTGTCTATTCACATTCCCAGAAAAGTGAAACACCGCTTCATCACTGTAATGTAACCTTTCGGCGAACCCATTCTCTTCCATTAACGTGAGAAAATCAGCACAGAAAGACGCTCGAGCAGCATAATCAGTGTCTCTTAAGGCTTGTAGCAGTTGCAAGCGATAGGATTTCATTTGTAAACGTTTCCGCAGAATTCGCCATACAGTTTTCTGTGGCATTTCAAGTTCCCTCGCTGCCCGGTAGGTAGACTTCTGTGGACTCCGCACAAAACTGGCGCGAACATGTTCCACTGTCTCTTCCTCAGCTGAAGGACGGCCAGTCGATTTTCGCTTACAGATGCAGCCCGTATCTCTGAATTTTTCATACCACGTACGAATGGTTTTTCCAGTAGGTGGGTCTCTGCCATACTTGGTACGGAAATGCCGTTGAACACTCATCACAGAGTTGTTTACATGGTAATCCAGCACACAGAACGATTTCTGCTCTCCAGTCAGCGCCATTTTCGTTAACTGCTTCCAGCGCCGCGTAGCGGTAGACAATGCAACCACGCGGGACATAAACTAAACTCAACTAAACTTTGAACTTTTGCCTTTCCTTGCGCGTAGCTCACATTAAGATATGTTCATTATATTTCACAAAATAAATTTATGAAATCGGGTACATCATTTTGACTTACCCTGTATATGTCTGAAATGTCCCGGTTTTTCATTTACAAAATCTGGCAACCCTACATGTTATTAATCCTAATTTTTGCTGATATTTTTGTTCCGACAAACCGAACACTGTTCTCCACCTACAGCACCAAGTGAGGTGGTGTGGTCAGTCAGTTTCACGCTCGACCGCCTTACCTCCCAAGGTGTCAAAGAGTTCCAAGGACACTCTGTTACTCAATTTGATACACCTCAAAGCGCCAGGTATGGGAGGACTGAAGAGAACCCTACACCGTCCTTGCCGGGATTTGAACCCAAGCCGCTAGATTCGTGGTCAGACGCGCTACTGCCTGAACCACGGCGACTCCATTCGAACATAAATTCAGAGCAAAGGTTAAAAAAAATACGCCTATTATTTCCTCTTGAAATAAGAGAATTGTTTATCAGAGAATGTAGATTTTAGCTGTTTAACAGAAATAATTTAACTACTTTTGTTCATACTTTTTTAAACTTTTGTTCCATTGTATTGTTCAAGGTAGCATCCCAAAATCTGCCTAGTGTGATTGAGGGTACCAGGAAAAACCTTTTGTCATGGTGCTCGACACCGGGAATCGTTGCCGACCTGGTAACCGTGTGGGTTAGGGTACTAACCCAGCGAGTCGAAGGTCGCGGGTTCGAATTTCGGCTGGGTCATGGATGTTTATGATTGTGGATTTTAACCAGAACGTGACGGGCCGATGTCAAATGATACTTGAATTGCTCATACAAAATAAAGTGTACCAAAGTTTTCCCGAGAATCGTTCTTGAGACCTCCTAACTGCAAGGCAAACACGCTAACAAATGTTCTGCCTCGTTGGTTTAATAAATACATACAAATTGAAATATTAGCACTGAAAATTCAGTAGTATTACTTGGTGCAACGACGAAAGTATCAATATCGGTCTAATAATTTGGGAACACCTGGATTAAAAAACACAGTGTAAATAGTCTGCTATCAACCATTAACCAATGTCATACGTTGCATGATCTTTTAGTGGTCTACTTGTAAGAAGATGATTCTAAAATCCTAATCGTATTTTACCAGTTATCACTTAACATTTGCTTTTATTGATAGAGAACTGACGTACTATACTTTTCCAAATTGGATAAATTATGATCAAATTATGGATTTAGAAAAGTCAATGCTTATAAGAACTGTTTAGATTAGCATAGGGAGGGGAGCGTAGGCCCGCATAGGTTTAGCGGCCTCAGACGACTGCCAACTCTGCCCATGCATTAGGACGGCCCTTACTCTGTGTTTACTATTTACATAAGTAACTGAGCTACCTTTGGCGGGGCCCTGGGCTTCAGCCCATTTACCCCACTCGTTAATCCAGGTCTGCGGAATAGGTATCATTGCAATTTATTAGCTTTCTGCTGCTGCCCTCAACGGTTCAAAACCCCTGTATAAAGTGAGGGAACAAAAGAAGTGGGGCGTGGTTCCTAAAGTTCACAGGCTAAGTAATAACATAATCCTGTAGAATCCTCGCACAATAGTATCCAGCGATCGTAGCTCAGTTGGTATATTGTTGGCTTAGCAATTGGAAGGTTTTGAGAGCACTCTCAGCGGCCACTCATACTAACTTTGTTTTATCCGAAGTGATACCAGATAAATGCTGGGATGGTATCTACTAACTAGGTGCTGACCGATTAACTTCCAACATATTTCCCCTTACTCTAATCTGACCTGAGAGGCCTAAAGCTCATATATAAATTCAAATTCACTCACGATAGCTAAAAGAAACGTTTAATTTAACGAAATTATTCATTTTTGCTGGAAAAGCTTTCTCCCGGATGGACACACTGAAAAATCGCTAATTCTGTGCGGTGTTAACATATTTGTATTCGAGACAGACGTCCGTTTGAATTGAATTTTATTTATGGCCTTTATGTATCTAAGCCGCGATAGAGGAGGAGATATGATGCGGAAGGTGTCGACCAGGCCTAAGCTGAAGATACCATTCCGGCATTTGCCTGGTATGACTGGGGAAATTCCCTGGGAAAACCTCAGTGAGAATGGTAGCCTGCTGGGATTGAACCACAAACCTCCATCATTGGCAGATGTTGAATTAATACAAGTTTTAAACGATAACTTTTAAGCAGAAATGCGAAAGAAAGTTACAGGCTAAAAATTTATGCTATTAGTTGTGCATTGTAGGTAGAAACATACAGAATTACATCATCAGAGGAAAGCATAGTTCTCATGGTAAAACAATTTCATTATAACATTAGCAGCTGTCAGGATTTTGCAGATCACGTTTTCGGTAAAATAACACGTAAACAATATGCATAGTACTATATATTATTTTATGTTAAATTTTCCGTCAATCACTGACAATTTTGCAACTGACATGCATTTCCCCAAACTCTCTGAAAGTATGGGCCCAACAAAATTGTATAATATAGCACATAAGAGGTTGTTGTGTTAAGTTTTATTTTTATTTAATAAAATACTAGATTATATATAATAAGCATATAAAAACAGAATCAACGTCACGCATTCACATCTGTGAATTATTTTATGTTTAACTTTATAAATATTGCTTTTGCACATTATGATATAAATAAACCAATTGACTTAATTACAAACTCTAGATAAGATACACTATTACGTCTGGGGGTTTTAAAAGTTGAAATTTTTAAACCCATATTAGAGCGATTCCACGAATATGTCAAGTCTGGTAGTAAAAAGTCAAATTTACTGTGGATTTTTGTAGATTAATGCAAGTGGCTCTTGGAAGCTGTCCAGGACCGCTAGTAGGAGAGAGCAAAGAGGGCAGGGGGCACCAAATGAAGATAAGAAGGCTCTGTTTTTCGTTCTATATGCTGTTACTATTTATAACCTGGTATTGTTCTTATGAAAATAAAATGGCCTTTTTCGAGGTACCATCATTTGGAGTCGCCGTACCTCAGACTATGAATCAGGCGGTTAGGGTTCAATTCCAGGGCAGGATGCTGGAGACTTTTCTACTGTGTTTCCATGCCTGGTGCTCTGAGATGCACTCAGCCTCCTATCAAACAGTACCAGAGCGTCCTTGGTATTTCTGGGCACCTTGGGAGGTAAAGACGGACGAGTGTGGGACTGACCACCCCAACTCGTCTAGAATAAATGAAGCGCTACCTCCACACACTCACAGTGTGTTCCCATTGCAAAGGGGATACCTTTACATTTTATTACCATCCCATCATTTACCTGATGCGACAGAGAAACCAGAAGAAATTTCAGGAAGGGCTCCGCTGGGCGAGAACCCACAACTTTCCAAATGCGAACCAACGTCTAAGCTATGGCTTCTTCGTAATTGTATATCTGCGGCAAAAAAGATCTAAGACAAGAAAAGAAAAGAAAAGAAAAGAAAAGAAAAGAAAAGAAAAGAAAAGAAAAGAAAGAAAAATTTTGTTCTACGAAAAAATAAGAATAAATCTGTAAACAGTATTGTTTCCCAATAAAACCTATATTTTTCAGGTTCATTCAATCAACGTCCCTCTATATTCCTTTAGCAAAAAGATTGATTCTGGTTCACATTATTTATCCTTTTTTTTCTTCCGAACAAAACAAAACCTATTTCGCTATGGTATTTGAAATGCACAAATTGCCAATTGGTGGTTGTTGGCTTTTAGCATGCTGCCGTATTTGTGAAGATACGCACACGTTGTAGAACCCTTGAAAACTACCATCACATGTATGAGATTGAGGACCTGAAAAAAAAACGACATTCAGCTTTTCTATCTTCACTGCGAAGGAACAGAACGGTAATAAACGAATAAATATTTCGAGACGACCCTCCCTCGGCGATTTCCCTCGCAAGAGAGGAGGGTTGTTGGGGAGGGGAAGGGTCTTTTAAATGATTGAGAAAAGAATGCTATGACAAGAACTTTGCTCTTCTTCTCAAGCCTAAGTAGTTTGCCAAATTTCAGAAGAGGGCACCATGAGTGACTAATTGAAGCGCCTTCATTGACAGAATTTCAAACTATTATCTCCTTATAAACCTTAACTTTACTATTTTGTCCTGTGAGGCTCTTTATGCTCATAGCTTTGGCCAGGGACCCATTTGTGTATCAACTGCTCTCAGAGTCTGAGGTTCTAATTTTTCATTAGGTACTGTTCTTATTCTTTTCTGTATTCTGGTTTGTGTAGATCACGATTCAGTCATCTGGTGGAAGTGACTGTGGTTATTATTTTAGTGTTTATCTGTATGCAGTGACAATTTGTGTTAGTGGTCAGTCAGTCATGTTCATGACCGGGCTCTTGGCTGCTTGATGTACGGTATATCTGTTGGTTTATCTCTTTCCATTTTCCTCTTGTCTGTTTGGTTGTTCTTTCAATTGGAGGAGTTTCCCTGGTTTCTGGACTTTTCCGGTTTACCGAATTCCTTGTTCAGAAGAAAAATCTACCGATTGAGATCGGTACGATATCTATGTATATAATACTACTACTACTACTACTACTACTACTACTACTACTACTACTACTACTACTACTACTACTACTACTACTACTACTACTAATAATAATAATAATAATAATAATGAATCACAGCCATATTCAGTCCACTAGTGGATGAGGCCTCTCCCCGAAGGGAGGAGTTGGTCTACTGCTCCCACGCTGACCAGACTGGTTGGGAGAAGAGAGCCGAAGCTCTCACTGTGATCGCCACTGTATTGTATTCACAGAAGCTCCCCAATTGTCCTCACGATGCTGGGACAACACCGAAAGTTTTGAGCCCCCACCCGGGACCACTCGCACATAAGTCGAGCGCGCTACGGACTAGGCTATATATATATATATATTAACACGCTAGCGGCCATAAATTTGAAGATATTTGAACCAAATTTTAATATGTTATTTCTAGGCTTTAGCCCGGTTGAGTTCGTTAATGAGCATAATCGGTCGCCATCTTCGATCCAAAATGGCCGCCGAATCCATTGTTGTATAGAATAAACAGCCTAAACGGATTCAGCTATACATATCAAATTTGGTAATAAGGTACATTATAACTTGTATGTTACTAAAATAACAAAATGTATGATACTAAAATAACTAAAATAACATAACATTACATGATGTATCCAAAGATCCAAAATGGCGGATCTAAAAATCAATTTTCCACACCGTTTGAGCTAGAGATACGAAATTTGGCATAAAGGGGCATTATGACGAGTAGTTTAGGGAAATATTACAACATTTTGGAAAAGTCACCATCTTGGATCCAAAATGACCGCCCAAAATCCCATTTTGCACACCGTTTCAACTGGATAAATGAAATTTTACTTGTAGGTGTACCAATGCTCCCCCTTGGGGCGCAGCCCCCCGTGGGAAGGTGCAGATGGACACCATGGTGGTGTAGTACTGCAGGGAGATTTTGGTTAAGATAAAAGAGGCGGATCCTCGCAAAAGCACTGAAGTTGGGGGCGAACCCCTACGGAGGTCTGGGGGCAGCGCTCCCAGCGAATCAATTCGAGTATATATATATACGTCAATAAATAGTTTCTCGATAGCTCTCATATAAGGCGAGATTGGAATTTTTCAAAATAGAAAAAACTTCGAGCCTGTAGGTCTGCCGAAAGGGATTTTTTGTCTTTAATTACACTTTTCCCGTTCAGTTAGTTTATTTGTGTTATGAATTGCATTGGAAAGATCAAATATGTGTTTACAGGTTGGTGTTCAACATGGGTATCTCAGAGCAGGTCCAAATATTGATACTCACGTAGAACACAGGTACGGGTTGTTACAGTAGCTGTGCCTCTATTTTACAGTAAGTTCTTTCCACCATATCTAATGCTGTTTTACATTATAACCACTTACTCCGTGGCCATAGTGCTGTTACCGCCCATACAATTCATTTTATTTTGTCTTACCTGCTCCGTGTTTAGTGTAGGAGGTAGAGGGTGGAATATTTCACATTTGGAGTGAACTTTTACCCTTCCACTGTGCATTCTGACATAGAACATTTCTGTGGTGTGTTCAAGCCTCTTTGGTTCGTCACATATTTGTAGGTAGGGAATTCAAAGATCTCCATATGTGTTGAGTATTGTCTTTTGTTTCCAGTTATTTTTGCAGATAGTTGTTTTCTGCCACAAGACCCTCACATGATAGTGTCATAATAATTGAGGCTTTTGCATTGTTTTATTTTAGCAGTTATCTTTTTCTAACCAGTAACAGTTGAGTAGGGGTCTCATGACCCTCTTCTTTGTTATGGTGATCAAGGGCCTCCTGCATTTCTTGTCCTTCGAGTCAGTTTTTCACTGAGTTTGTGTCACTAGCTTTTAGCAATCAGGGGTGAACTGGCACTCTCTTGGTCCACCTACAGATTGAGAGGGGACTAGAAAGATTTCATGAAATACCCAAGAAGCAGGTACATAATTAAGATCTTGCTGAGGTTATATCTAGCACAAAGCAAATGTTAAAATGATACTTTAGGTTTAAAACAGAGCTTGGTTGAAACACCGGCCTGTTCCTCACAGTAAGAATATACAAACTACTCTGTATTACGCAGAATTGATGAAAAATGAAAAGGTTACTGACCGTAGGATCTTTTAGGACCAAAATAATCAGGAACCTGCAACTAGGTAATTATTATAAAATTAAAAATATATAATAATAAATATTATAATTATAAAAGATAGTGACACAAATCTCAGTGAAAAACGTACTCAAAGGACAAGCAATACAGGCGGCCCTTGCTCATTATAACAAAGAAGAGAGCCATGAGACCCCTACTAAACTGTGACTGGCTAGAAAAGAATAATGCTAAAATAAAACGATGCAAAAGACTAAAGCATTATGACACTAGCATGTGAGAGCCTTGTGACAGAAACCAACTATCTACAAAAATAACTGGAAACAAAAGACAATATACTTAACACATATGGAGATTTTTGAATTTTCTACCTACAAGAATGTGATGAACCAAAGAGACTTGAACACACCACAGACAAAGTTGTATCTCAGAATACACAGTGGAAGGGTAAAAGTTCACTCCAAATGTGAAATATTCCACCCTCTACCTCCTACACTAAACACGGAGAAGGTGGTTATAACGTAAAACAGCATTAGATATGGTGGAAAGAACTTACTGTAAAATAGAGGCACAGCTACTGTAACAATCCGTACCTGTTTCATACGTCAGTATCTATATTTGGACCTGGCCTGAGATACCCATGTTAAATGCCAACATGTAAACACATATGGGAGCTTGCCAATGCAATTCACAATACAAATAATTTGAAATAAGCTAAATGAACGAGAACCAAAACAATGTATTAGAGATCACATGAACCGGAAACTTACTATGAAGTCCGGTTAATGAAGCAACGATTACCAGATCTGAACAAGGAAATCGGGAAAGCGGAAAAGTCCAGAAACCAGGGAAACTCCTCCAAGTGGGAGAACAACCAAACAGACAAGAGGAAAATGGAAAGAGATAAACCAACAGATATACCGTACGTCAAGCAGCCAAGAGCCCGGTCATGAACATTACTGACTGACCACTAACACAAATTGTCACTGAATACAGATAAACACTAAAATAATAACCACAGTCACTTCCACCAGAAGGCCGAATCGTGATCTACACAAACCAGAATACAGAAAAGAATAAGAACAGTACCTAATGAAAAATTAGAACCTCAGACTGAGAGCAGTTGATACACACATATGGGTCCCTGGCCAAATCTATGAGCATAAAGAGCCTCACAGGACAAAATAGTAAAGTTAACTGAGAATTTCACAATACCAGCAAACCACTAGAACAAAATTCAGAATCACAGAACGCTGTTACACTTATAGAACTACAAAGAAGAGGAGACAACCCCGTTATTACATATACGAAGAAGAAGAACCCAATGATCTGGCGGAATCACTGGACCTATCATCATCCATCCGGCATGAGCGAAAATTGCTTAAAAGCCTTAAAAGTAAATTCAAATTCAATTTAGAGTGCCATAAAATTTCGCAGCATCTGGATTTCATTTCCAATTCTCTGACGGCGTGTACACCATTACTGTTACCTTTCCGTTGCAGCTGACGAACTACTGGAAGTGTTAACTTCCATTACTTGAAAAAATAACACTAAAGTGTATTAAGCAATGTACTATTTGGGTTCTTTGGCCTATACTATAAGGAGAGCACACTATATCTCGTAATTTACTTGGCACGCCTTTTATTTGTCATGGACGCTAAACATTGCTCACGAAAGGCAATAAAAGTTTTTCAAGAATAAAGTACACGGGAATTAATAGGATCGCATTTATTGTTACGCTGCAATATAAAAGAAATATTTAAGATAAATACACTTGGTATTCCACTAAACATACAGTAATTACAAAATACAATTGATTCTCAGGTTCAGAAGGATCATTTCTATCAGTTAAGTTACTAGAGTGCATACCATATTGTATCAAAATATATTAATATATTAATTTAAAGATTTCTTCATTTACTCTAAACATATTTTAATTCATGTTAATATTAACAGTATGCATTCACATAATTATACACGTGTAACTAACATAAAGATTATTCGAGTCGTACAAAACTGAGAAGTGCGTCATATTTTCCTGTCTGCCAGTAGTATATAGTCAGTTCCATTTACAATACACGCATTATCTTCTTCATCTTATAGAACCTTCCAGTTCTCCTTGAATCTCTGCTATTGTTTTACCCTTTGTCTC
The DNA here is from genome assembly GCA_022664845.1 of Lepisma saccharinum. Taxonomy (NCBI): domain Eukaryota; kingdom Metazoa; phylum Arthropoda; class Insecta; order Zygentoma; family Lepismatidae; genus Lepisma; species Lepisma saccharinum. The sequence goes on along the minus strand of JAGDQP010036898.1, from coordinate 7,625 downwards.
TGGAACGAACCGCATTACAAAGATTAGGCCAAGAACACAAAACACGCTGAACAACCAAAATGTTTGTGACGACCCAAGAACATGAAGTAGATCTTGAAAGAATTTTGTTACAATAAATACCAAGATCCAAAGAAATACAACAACCAAAGCGCTAGCCATACTTTTAACTTTTGGTGGTAAGATCTCACCTAGGATAATCCACGGAATGGGACCTACGCCAAGTGCCCATGCAATTATAAACATACTAACTGCTAATACAGGTATCCAACTTACTCTCTGCATATCGTAGTCGCACTCTTTACAATAGAAATAGAGCCCAAGAGCAAACATACTTATAGCAGTTACTCCTTCAGAGATAATTAGCAGAATTCGACGCCCAGATTTATCCACAAGCAAGAAAGAAACATACGATGCTATTAATTGGAAGACACCAACAATGATGGTTGATTCGTTAGGAGTTAGTGCACTTCCTGCTTCCTGGAAGATTTGGACTGTATAAAAGATAATAGAAAGTACACCACTAAACTGTTGACATACCATGAGTCCGAGACATATCATCAGTGCTTTGTAAATGGCTCGAGATCCCATAATATCTCTAATAGCTATTTTAACGTTGATTGTTTTCTCAACTTCATTCTTAAGCTTATTAAGCTCTCTATCCAAATCATAGTTTTTACCTTTGAAAAATTGTAACGAATATTTAGCACGTGCTATATTATTTCTTGAAACAAGAAAAAATGGAGTTTCCGGTAGCATCACGAAGAAAAACACAAATAAAAGTGGTACTATACTACATATCAGTGAAAGTACATCATACGATACATACGAACCTACAATGTAGGAAAACAATAGTCCTGCGTTCGCAAGCAGTAAATAGTACGAACTAACTGTACCTCGTAAATCTACATCCGCAATTTCAGATAAGTATATAGGAATCGTCACTGAAAGTGCTCCACAAGCTAATCCAATAAGTACTCTACCAAGACACATTAATGCAATACTTTTGACAAGAGCTATAATAAGCCAACCAACAAAAAGTGGAACAGTAGAAATAATTATCGTCATTTTACGACCAAGAACATCAGCAGCACAGCCTGCGTGAGGTGCCCCTATGGCACCACCTATTGCTAGTGAAGAACCAATCCACGAAACATCTTCTTTGCTCACAAACAGTGAACTGTCTGAGGATTGTAGAGCTGGTAACACTGGCGAGGACCATCCGATAGCGTTTCCACATGAAAAGCATCCAAGGGTAACTGCAAAATATTAATAAAATTATCACCTTTACACAATTAAAATGTATTGTAATTGTTTGTCTTAGTTACTTAACTGTACGGTCGATGAAAGGTGTGCTTAAGATTGACCTTCTGTGGCATAATTCTTTCATTTCTGTTCCGGAAGTACTATTTACATTCATACACAAGAGGAACACCTTATACTGAGTATTACACTTCATATTCATCCAACGATAGGAGGAAGATAATTAAGCGAACATTCAAATGTCTCAAAAGCAAACATACTGATGGGGCAGAAAAGACATATATATAATTTTTACTTCCGAATTCATACTGCAGAACCGTGGATTCCCGAACCTAGCGAGATCGAGATCGAAATGTCGGTTAAGAAATTGAAAAATTTCAAATCACCAGGAATAGACAATATTCCAGCCGAATTAATTAAAACAGGAGGAACGGCACTAATCAAGGAACTACATAAATTGATAAGTGCTATATGGAGAAAGGAGGAGCTCCCAAAGGAATGGAAAACATCAATAATTGTTCCGATTTACAAAAAAGGCGATAAGTAGGAATGCAATAATTACCGCGGAATCTCGTTACTTCCAACCTGTTACAAGGTATTAAGTAATATTCTGTTAACACGCCTAAATGTATACGTAGATGAAATAATTGGAGATCACCAATGTGGATTTAGAAGAAATAGATCCACGTTGGACCAGATTTTTGCTTTGAGACAAATTTTGGAGAAGAAATGGGAATACAATGGGACGGTTCATCAGCTATTCATTGATTTTAAGAAAGCATATGATTCTATCAAAAGGGAAATGTTATACAGTATCCTGATACGATTTGGAATTCCGAAAAAAATGGTCCAACTAGTGAAGATGTGTCTCAGCGACCCCATAAGCAGAGTACGGATAGGTAATAATATGTCAGATAGTTTCAAGATTCGCAACGGATTGAAACAAGGCGATGCGTTGTCACAACTACTGTTTAACTTCGCGTTAGAATATGCGATTTTAAAAATTAAAGGGGACAAAAAGGGACTATCATTGAATGGTTTGAATCAACTGTTTGTATACGCGGATGATGTAGATTTAATAGGGGACGATATAGATGCACTACAAAGCAACACCGATGTCTTAGTAGAAGCGTGCGATGAGATAGGTCTACAGGTAAACATAGATAAAACAAAATACATGATAACAAGCCGAAGCACAGGGAATGAAGGAATTAAAAACATAAGAATTAGGGATGAGGTAATAGAGATAGTAAACAAATTTAAATACTTGGGAGCATACGTAACAAGCAAAAATGAGGTCACTGAAGAAATAAAAAGTCGCTTAGTATCGGGGAACGCATGTTTCTATTCAGTCCAAAAACGTCTAACATCGCGATTAATATCAAGGAATTTGAAATTAAAAATATACAGAACGGTTATTCTGCCGGTAATAATTTACGGTTGCGAAAGTTGGAGTACGACCCTAGCAGATGAACATAAATTACGTGTATTTGAAAATAAGGTTTTGAGAAAGATATATGGGCCGAAACGGGACGAGATGACTGGAGAGTGGAGGAGACTGCATAATGAAGAACTCCACGGACTGTACGATTCACCAGATGTTGTAAAAATAATGAAATCGAGACGACTAAGGTGGGCAGGGCATGTAGCTCGGATGGGGGAAAACGAAGATTATATTCTATCCTGGTTGGAAGGCCCGATGGAAAGAGGCCATTGGGAAGACCGAGACGTCGTTGGGAGGACAATATTAGAAGAGATCTTCGAGAAGTAGGTGTTCGTGATGAAAACTGGCTTGATACTGCCCAGGATAGAATCCAATGGCTAACGTTTGTTACTGCGGCGATGAACTTGCGAGTTCCATAAGCCATAGAGTGAGTGAGTCATGATTAGAATGTTGAAGTATGTGCTCATGCAAATTTTGGCCACTCGATTGCAATTACTTTGAGGTATCGATGATGTGAAAGTTAGAAACTGCCTGTGGAAAATGATTATAAAGTGTGAAAATACTCTTATCTTCCTTAATTGCTGTGATAAATGGAAGGTGATAAGAGGTACTTACTTGTTAGTGGAAGACGCTACCTGTTGGAGGATATGTTCTTCATGGTCTCCATCTTGAAGTCCGCCATATTGAATTTCGATTGATTTTCTTAAATCTGAAGGAGGTCGTGTAATATGTCATCCTGGGCTAGAATTTTACGTGAAATAAGTTTCTGAAGTCAGTTTTACCATAAATGTCTTATTATGAGAGATCAGGATATATGCCACTTGACTGCGGGTAACGATGCAATAGCCTAAAACCACCCGCTTCATTTTGAAATAACAGGAGAAATGAAACCCAGATGCATACAAATACTTATCGATAGGGCACTATACCCAGGAACAATTTCTGTGCATTTGGTTTCATTTGTACCGTTATTTCAAAAGGAAATGAGAGTTTTTAGGCTATTGCATCATACACGAAGACATGTGGCATATATCCTTATCACTCACAATAATACATTTATGGTAAAACTGACTTCAGAAATGTATTTCTCGTAAAGTTCTAGCCCAGAATGACATATTACACGACCTCCTTCCCATTTAAGAAAATCAATCGAAATTCAATATGATAAACTTCAAGATGGCGACCATGAAGAACATATCCTCCTACAGGTAGCATCTTCCACCAAGTACCTATTGCTGTGTATCTCCCTTCCATTTCTGTCAGCAGTTTAGGAGCATAAGGGTATTTTCACACTTTATAATCATTTTCCACTGGCAGTTTTTGACTTTCATATCATCGATATCTCCCAAAGTAATTGCGCTTGGGTCGCCAAAATTTGCATGAGCAGATGCAGAAAACTGCAACCTTCAAACAACCACTGTGAGAAACCGCGCATTTTAACCACGACTTTAAAACCGCAAATCCCAAGACCCACAACGTAACAAAGAATATCACAGAAAACTATCGACACACTAAAACTTCAAGCCGAGCGCGGGTTCGAGTCTCGGCTATGGCATGGATGTCCATGAATTTTAGATAGTTAACATCTACTATCAGCTTATCTTATAAGTATTGTGGTATTTTTGTACCGTGAGCGAAAGACGATAATAACCTACCTGGAACACTACCGTCAATCAGGAAAACAGTCTTCATTGGGAGGGGGGGGGGGAGTTATTAATTACTTAAATAGCCCAAAAGTTTTGTTTTACTAAAACAGGAAATTACGAAACCGTGATTCGTTAAATGGCGACAACTAAAGCCACGACTCACGACTCATGTGGAAGCGTTTGTTTGCAACAAAAGCTACATTTTAACCACTGCAGCTCTAATAGAAAATGAGTAAATCAAGGCCCGCCTATCTGACTTGAGTCGCAGTTTTTAATTTTAAAGATAAATGTAGCCTTGTAGGTTGCATGGGATAACAAAAATGTTTTAGCGCGCCGGTATTGAAATTTTGAACACGTTTAGGAAAATTTCAGTTAACAGGCAACTTTACTTCCCTGTTTTAAGAGCTTTTATTTTTAGCTTTTTGCCGCTCCCTAAACGTGCCGCCCGGGGCGTTTTCCCGCCCCTTAGATCCGTCACTGGAGCTCAAGGGGTAAAAATGGCAAGTGGTAATTATAAAAATTAATAGGTAGTATGTACTCCATCCATCAGCGTTAACCATAGTGTGTTGTTTCGCGAACAGATGATGAAACGAAACGTGTTAGAAGTTGTGGTAATTACAACCTGTTTCGTGTAAAACTTGGTAAGCAGAGACGCGGTTGGTGTATGGCAAAATGTGTCAAGAAGTCATTCAATATTCATTCTACAAGAAAGGTGGGAAAGAGTTATGGGACACATGATAGAAATAGAACTCCGCCATATGTGACACAAAGAAGGAGTGAGAGCAAGGGCGCCCATGTTGTGATTTTCAGAGGGGCAAGGATAAAGCGACAATTTTTCTATGATTTACTAAAACTTATCGACAAGTTAATCACAACAACATTTACTTAATTAAGGGAGCAAAAACTTAAAAAGAACCATGTCATGAAGTACACTTCAAAACCTACATTAAAATATACTAGAAGTTGATTGGGGATGCTTAAAACAGTATAACCATGTTAATAACTTAATTGACTTTATGATATTATTTATGAAATATTTGTCAAATGTGTCGCTTGCAAAATGAACTCTGTCCCAAAGTATCTGTGCTGGTTTACTAAAGACATTATTAGAAAACTCAAGGTATCAGCAATTTCTCATATAAAGTCCACATACAAAATTGAAAATTCCAAACCATACTATCAGGAATTTGTTCGATTGCGTAGGGAAGTTAAGAAACGCATAAAGATAGCCTATAAGACCTTTATGTCAAAATCTGAAAGTAATATCAATAATGATGGAAGTTTATTGGAAACAAAACCAAACATCCTCCTCCAAATATTTCAAAATTTGAAGGTCTGGATTTGTGTAACAATGAAGGAATAGCTAATATGTTTACACAGTATTTCCAATCAGGTTTTGTATCCTCTTCTCAACCGTTCAAAATTTTGATAGTAATTCTAGGGGTTACGAAGATATAGGAATACTATATATTGACCAATTGAATTTGAATGAAGTAAAAAAGGCTACCAAGAATCTAAAATTTAAAACGACAGTTGGATCTGATGTAATACCCTCTTATATAGTCAAAGGGTATATTGATATATTTAAATATTTCCTATTGATTGCGTTCAACTTGACACTTAAAATCCCCCCCCCCCTAATAAACGGAAATCTGCTTTAGTTTATCACTTTGTTCTATATCTAAAACAAACAACAGACGAGAAATCGCCAACCACAGGCCTATAGCAATCTTACCAGTCTTTGCAAAAGTATTTCAATAGATTATGTATCATCGAATTATTAATCAAGTGAAGCCAGTTAACTCAACTAAACAACAGGCCTTTGTTTCACAAAAATCCATGATAACGAACCTTGCAATTGTTACAGATTTTATTGCAAACTCGTTGGACAAAGGAAAGCAAGTCGATGTGATTTATATTGATTTTGAAAAGGTGTTTGACAGAGTTAATCACAATGTATTACTTGGCAAATTAAATCACGATCACTTCTCTCCATCCTTGATTAGATTCATATGCTCTTATCTAACGAATCGCAGACAGTCTGTTCTATTTAACGAAAACAAATCTGAAGCATATCAATACAAATCTGAATACAAATCAGGTGTCCCACAAGGCTCTAATCTTGGAACGTGATTATTCCTACTGTTCATCAATGACCTGCCGGAATTCATACCGGATAATAAAAAAGTTCTATTTGCAGATGACCTCAAAATATGTGCTAAAATTAATTCCATGGAAGGCCATAAAACTACAGCATAGTTTAGACAACCTTACTAACTGGTGCGCTATCAATGAACTTTCAGTCAACACGAAGTTTTTGTCATTCAGTGGAAATAAAACGATACAACGATTTAATTATTAAATTCATAAGTATGACAAGTAGTTAAAGATCACGTTTGATATGAAATTGATATTAACAGCCACATGCCAAATGTTACAAATTAAGCTTTTAAAATGCTAGGATTTGTAATAAGGATGGAAAAAAAATTAACAACGTTTCTACATTAGAGAAAATGCACTATGCTTATGTTCGTTAGTGCAAAGGCGTAGCATTTCTCATCTGTTATTTCTAAGGAAAATAATTCAAAACGGCTTAGACTGCACAGACTTAGTATCATTGTTACAGGTTCGTGACCCGTCATTAAAAACTCGCATAGACAACACTGGTTTCTTCCACTGCAAAAAGGCAAGGACAATATATTGACGAAGTCACTAATCTGGATAATAATTACAATGAAAAGGGTAGAACTTGCATCGAATTAGATATATGTGATATATCTTCGAAACCATTTAGAAATATTGTAATAAAAATGTCTGTAAATAAACGTTGTAAATATTGACGCTCTAATTGGTCCATAAAGCATGTTGTGTTGACAATAAATAAATAGAATGAAAATAAATAAAAATAGAAAAATATAATATAGAAAGAACATATAAACATTTATGTTTATTTTCTATCTTGCAAAGTATTACTTTCTCTGGTCGGGAGGGTGGGGGGCTGACTGGCGCCCTTGAGTGAGAGGTATGAAGGGAAGATCAACTTAGATACAACTTAAACTCCGAATGGCAATACGTATTTCATGTAAAGCATATTATACCACTGTGAACGTAACGCAGTGCTCATGATCACAGTTGTGACAGAAATTTAACTGTCGTGTTTGAGTTTAAACTGTTAGCTAGGAGTACAGATATTTTATATCTGGTGTAGTAAAAAGTAATCCATTATTTTGCCAATAGATGGCTTCAGTGATCTGTATCTCGCGTTGTATAAGTCC
>JAGDQP010036897.1:0-18856 GCA_022664845.1 Lepisma saccharinum | reverse complement strand
ACGGCCGAGGAATGCTCACGTTTCTGTTTTTACCTTTCTTTTTCACGTATTAAGAATGCAATTTCACTGAAAACATGCAAGTCACTTCTATTGATTTTTGTAAATAATTTTTCCAGTAATTAATGTACTACAAAAGTAAATGCAATATATTAACTTACTTTTATCTTTGCAACGATATACCACACTTCACTAACTTTTAGTTTTTTCCTACTCTGCTGGGATTCCAAGCAGAGCTCGAAAATGAACACACCTTTCTTCCACAATGTCCACAACTCAAGTCCCAAGTCTATGACAGTTTCACTCAGCTTCAAGACTAGTACTAAATAACAACTGAACTTTTTTGGTATGCTAATGTCAAATCTAAAGTCAGTTTCTAGACCCTACAACCAATAGTCAACAGTAGGCGATAACTAGCCATTACGAGTCTGCTGGGCACCCAACCGAATGGTCACTACCTGGGCCTAAGTCAAAGATCAAATTTTAACCACGTATAGCTCGTAAACGACGAAACATATTGAAATTCTGTTTTCACATTTAGTATGACGACATCGAATAGTATATGCAAAAAAGTGGTGACCTCGAGGTCAAAGGTCAAATATCACTAGTCAACAAATGTAAACTTTTTTTTCTGCCATATGGACGAGAATCGGTCTTCACCAAATCGATCCTGCTGAACACGAAAATGGCAACGAAAACGTCGTAGGACGTAAGGTTTTTGTGTGACAGAGGTGAGGTGGATTCTGGCAAAACGACAATATCACCTAGTTTTCTTAATACATAATGCTAGGTATGTATAAAATATACGTATCTTTATAGCTGGGGAATCTGGTCAGAGAATGTTTTCAGTTTACAAAGAAAGCACCAGAGAATACGATTAACAAATAGTACTATTGAAAAACTGATCTGTAGCTCCTATAGTATACAACAAAAGTTTCAGTTTTCACAGTTTTAAACTTGACTTACTGAATATACTAAATAAAAATTAATATCGACCTGAAAAGGAGATATCAATAACTCCGAATGGATCAAATGCACAACTGTCTTACAAAGTATGAAAATAATATATTTCTACTTACAATTAGTTCTTCCTTTTGTAGTCATGTCACTTTCTCTAACTAAAAACCGGCAGTAGTCGCCCATCATATGAGGATCCCATTTATCTTGATACCTTTGCTCCATTTTTTGAATATCCTGATGGAATCGTTCTCCTTGTTCGTCACTCACAGCTCCTAAATTCTCGGGAAAAAATTCCAAATGGGAATGCAGAAAGTGAATTTTCAGGGACATTCTACGTCCTAACCTTTGATAGCTATCCAGGATCTCTTGAACCAATTATCGGTAATTTCCTGCTTTATGATTTCCCAAATATCCATACACCAACTTATTGAAATCTTTCCAGGCTGCTAGTTCATCATTATTTAACTTTGTCTGAAAGATTCTAAAAGTTTCCTAATTTGGTACCGACGAGTATCTCCTCCTTCACTTTCGCGTCACTAAATTTTGTGAACTGACTTCTAAGGTAGGAAAAACCTTCTCCATTCTTTCCATAGCCTTAACAAAGTTTTTTATTAAGCCTAATTTTGGATGTAAAGGCGGCAGCAGAATTTTCTTTGAATTTACTAAGGTGGTATACTTAACATTGTGTTGACATGGCATAATTATATGTTTCTCTTGGAGGCCATTCTTTTCGAATGTAGTATGATTCAGTTGCCCTATTGTCCCACACGCAAAGAAGACAACAGCAGTGTGTAAATCCTCCCTGAAGCCCCAGTAATATAGCAATGACCTTTAAATCTCCACAAATTGCCAACCGTAACTGTTATACTGTATCACAACTAACAACATAAACCGACTTTCATATGTTTCCTTCATCTCTACGAAATATGCCATTGGAATTGACGGTTTAGTGTTCCCATTGCGTAAAAATATAGCTTTAAGGCTTGTTTTAGAAGAGTCGATTAACAATCTCCATTCATCAGGGATGGTTGGAAACCTAGTGCATCCATTAAAGCATCTATATTTATACATGCACAGAGGGAATTTTGCATTATGTATGTAAAATTGTTCAGAACGGTTTCTGAAAATTGAAATTCTAGTGCTAGGAGTCAGTAAATTCCACTCTCGAAGTCTCGATCCAAGCAACTCAGCTTGTTGTTTACTAAGATTTAGATCTCTCATTAAGTCGTTCAGTCTGGATTGGTTAACTGGAAGAGGAAGGAAGTTGATGGCTCGGGCAATTCATTTGCTTGCTCCTCTGGTGGAGAAGATTCTTCTGACTGCATATATATATATCAGTGATTGGGAGTTCAGGTCCATGTCGTATGAGGTTTTGAGGGGATGGAACATTTCGGTACTCAGTATTAGATTTTGTTCTTTTAGAATGACCCCCAATTTTTGTTAGACAGAAATAGCAGCCTTCAGCATGACTAGTTGGTTCACGCCAGACCATTCATTGGCACTGCAAAAGGCATACTGTAACTCGAGTTTTATCGCCACTTCTCCACTTAATAAGACTAGAATAACATGTTATACAGTACACATGGGGAGCCCACACTTTGTCTTGATCACCAATACGACACCCAAAATAGCTGTAATAAGCTTGTTTTAACGTTTCTGTTAATGAACGGCGCTGACTTTTCACAGTATATTTCCCGCACACGTGCAGAAATTGTTCTGCGAATTTATACAAGCGCGCCGCGATCTCTTCATAGCAGAGAAAAAACACGCACATGCACTTACGACGACTTGTGACAGGCAAATCAAAATGAAACTAAACCTAAAATGTGCAAGCAGTTATACGACACTTTCTTAGCTATTTGCCATCAACCTCAATCTTTAGCAGTAGAGTCTCATTTTGCACAGTTTTATTACATCTGCTAAACACGTGTTATTTTATAGATGTGTCAATACAATCACATGACATGTGGTAGAAAACCACAAAATATTCTTGCTGCATGTTGTAAAGCTTCATTTTCATATTTGTGCCCGTGTGGGTAAATGAAATCGTGTTTTTTTATTTAAGTTCTATGAAAGCAATATTACGTCTTAAAATAAGCAGTACACACAGTATACATGCAAATATATTTATTTCTCTAGAAAGAATGTGATTGTTATGAAACTTGCCAGGTTTCTTAAGTATAAATCAAAGTTTTATTTGGTGTCATTTGTGTGTTTATATTTCTAAGGAGACAAGGGCCAGGGGTATGTCAAGTGTGAAAAAGGGAAATTTTTAAGGGAATTTCCCCCACCCCACCCATGTCACGCAAAAACTGTGGGTGATGGAGAAAAACTGATTGCATCTTCGAATTCAGTTCCAAAAGTTGCTTTAAGCTAAGGTGTTTTCTTTGATGTGGCAAAAACCTTGTTGACTAGTGTATTTAACCGTATATAGCTCGTAAACGGTGAGACATATTGAGATTCTGTTTTCACATGGTATGAGGGCATCGAATAGTATATGCTGACCTCGATGTCAAAGGTCAAATATTTAACCGTGTATAGATCGTAAACGATGAAACATATTGAGATTCTGTTTTTACAGTGATATGTATTTTGGTGTGCTAATGTCAAATTTGAAGTCAGTTTGCTCAACTTCGCCCCGTAGCGTGGTCGTAGAGTTATGAAACTTATAAATGCATTTATTTTAGTCGCGGAATGTTAAATATGAAAACTGCATGTTTCTATCTGTTGCCGCTTACGAGATATGATGGTTCGAATTTTTGGAATTTTGCTCTTTTGGGGCCAGAACTATGAAAACCTCAAACGATGTTACTTTTTCACGGTAAAACCGAATCTGAAAACAACTTCTCTCTAATTATTGCTACCAAGATATGGCGGTTTGAATTTGTCGAATTTTGACAATTTAGACGCAGAATTGAGAAACTCGCAGATTATGTTATTTGGGTCGATGATGCGGAATATGAAATTTTCTTCTCTCTACCAAATATCCTTTCCAAAATATGGCGGTACGCTCGCAGAACTATGAAACTTGTAAATTATATGTTATTCGAGTCGGTGATGCTTCCATAATGTGGCAGTTCGAATTGAGAAACTCGCAGTATTTGGGGTCAGTGATGTTTGCATTTTCCCAACATAGGGCTTCCACCTTAGTCTGAATTTGTCTCGCGCCAAATGCACAACACCTTGAATGCGTCTATTATTCCGTAGCTGTAACCAGGCTGCAGGAAAGCGGGGTAATTGTAATAATTACTATAGTCACAAGTTTGCAAGACTCGCAGAACTCATGTAAGCAATTACACACAAAAAATAATATTTTTCTTTGTTCTTTGACGACAAGTACCCGTTCGGTATAGAATTCCATAGATCAGCTTCTCAGCGCTATTTTATAGATCATACAGAAAATTACAGATTTGCCGGTAAATTACAGACCGATGTGGTGTTGGAGGAGGTATTAAATGTGAAATTCCACGTAATTTCCCCAGATTGTACTTTAATAACCATCCCTTATGATCCAGTGGTTATGGATGTACTATATTTTTTCTTTTCACAAATTGCAATTTCCATAATTATTCGTTGATTGTACAGTAGGTACTCTTGAGGATAATGTCGGGCGAATATTGAATTACATTCGAAGAACATCACTTGCTTTCCTGTACGTGGTTATAATTTACATGCACTGGCACTGCACTACCACGATATGGCGGTTTAAATTGAGAAACTCGCAAATTGGGTCGAAAAGGTTGCTTCACCTTAGTTTACATTGTAACTGAATTCGTCTTGCGCTAGGAACTATTTTTTATAATAGCCAAATGCGTCTTTTATTTCGTAACTATCACCGCTGCTGCAGCATATAATGACTAGTAAAATTATTCGGACCCTGTAGTGTTTGTACAAAATATGGAATTTATTAGAAACATAATCTGTTACAGCCGACAAAAAACAATGTAATGTTACCTTTGGATGGCATGTGAGACGTTTTCCATCTGTATTTCGGTGTATGGGTAAATAAAACATACAAATACTGTTTTAAGTAGAATTCACAATAATATTAAATGTCTGTTGCTTTGAATGAATAAATAAAACATACGGAACGTGTGTGAGACGTCTTCCAACCCATGTGCTTTTTTGCCATCAAAGTACCACTTCGGAGGGTCATATTTAGCAATAAAAGAGACATTCAGGTAGAAAATAGTCTTTCAAATGTAATGTATCGTAGAAAAGAATCAATTGAGTAAAAAAAAGTGACATTTGGAGACACTGTTTAAGTAAAAAACAGCCAAAATAGTCTAATTAAAAGCCCGTATTTTTGAGGTGTCATTGAAATTCGAAAATAGTCGAATAATGCCATATTGGAGAGAGCTTGCTTAGATTTTTTCGGGAATGTTCTTGCACAAGTGTATATTAAGGTTGATTAATTAAAAATGTTTTGTATTTCACGCTTTACAATTACATAAAGTCAATATTTAACGACGAAAATTGAACCTGATAAAATAACTTCGAAAATCTTATTCTTGTTTGTTAATTATTGATGTAATTTTAAAATAAATTCATACAAAAATAAAAGTGCAAATTTTATTTACCCTGATTTATTTGAAATATATGTGTATTCAATCATATCAATGTCACTGACAAATATCTGTTAACAATATTAAGTGTATACGTTGCTGTTTTCACCATTGACCAAAAGGTAGATTCCTTCCAGAACAGTTATTTGACTGTCTCATGTATTACATTCGTAAACTATTTAGTAGTACAGTTTTTAATGATTTATTTCCATTGCATTGCCGAATCAATGAGCGCTGTTAAATAACAATTATCCTAAATGTTCATGGAAACGAGAATCTATGATTCGAGAATATTATAATTTTACTTTAAAAAATATTTGATTTACATATTTATTCTACGTCATCTTATTGAACAGGATCAAATTTATAAGAATACCATAATATGGTATGAACAAATTTATTATACTTGCACTTCACATAATGCTTATGTTTCAATAATTTCAGCATTACCACGTAAGACTTTTTGCCAGCTATGGTTAAAATCCTTTTCTAAAAATAAGGTACAGAAATACGTTAAGTTACTAGGTTCACTAATAAGATTGTCAAAAGTAGAAGAAAATTGATTTCAAGAATCTGGTAAGTCTGAATGGAAAGTCTTACATACAGCAACTTTGTTATAACTAAGTTAAGTAGTTTTGATGTAAAGAATTCCAATGTTTCACGATTAAAGTAAGTACACTCATGGTTAGCGACATCTAAATGTGCACACTTTTTACAGAGAAGAATGTATTTGGGGCTCCACAGTTAAAATGCTGTACGTACACATGCATCACTTGTAGCTTTATCACCTTTACAATTAAACTTCATGTAGGCCGCTAATAATTGTTTTTGACTTGGTGGGGATAAACACAATTGGGTGTTAGTCCAATATAAAGCCCCATCCTGCTTCAATGTAAAACACTGTTCAAGAAATTTTGTTCGTTGTAGGTCCTGCGATCATACATGTAAAAGGTGTCTGCCACTCCGTATTCTAATACAGAACGAATTATGAATATAATAATTATTATTATTATTTACAAATGTCAATACTTCCACAGCAATTTGTTTAGATAGACTACTAGTAGTGGTAAATTCAGGAATTTGTTTTAAACACATTTTAGCATATTCTTTAGCGTCTTCACATGTAAATATTGCATGTCGAATACACGGCAAGTAAAGTAAGCCTGCCCCCTCTCGCAAGAGCACATACACGGTCACACTAGGTAATAATTGGTTGACGAAGCCAATAAAATGCAGAGAAAACTAAATTGAAACGAGGGAACAATAGCTAATTGTGAATGTGTGCTGGCATATTGTGAACACCTTGTTTTTAATTCCGTATATTTCCCCATACTGTAAAATTACGCTAATAGCAACTTGAGTGCACATGTCATTCTCTAATAATTATCGAATACAAATGCATTGAGTATTTTGAATAAAATACTTTACAAAATTCAAAGATAGAAGAAAATGCGACCTCTGTTTTCAATCCCGTGTATTTACCATACTGTAGGATCACGTAATTAGTAATTTCTCCAACTCGAGTACAGATTTTATTTCCTACATGTCTTAATTCTCTCTATATAACTATCAAATGTATTCCACAGAGGACCTACGTACGTATATGAGCTATTTTGAAGAAAATGCATTTACAAAATTCAAAAACATAGAAAGAAATGCGATCTCTGTTTTCAAACATGTATATTTACCATAATGTAAGATTACGCCTTTAGCCATTTCTCCAACTCGAGTACAAATTTCTTACCCTAATTGTCTTAATTCTTTCTATATAATTATCGACTGCATTCTACAGAGGACCTACGTATGTATATGAGCAATTTTAAATAAAAAATCATATATAAACATTCAGCGATACAGTAGCAAATGCGATTCCTGTTTTCAACCCCGTATATTTATTGTACTGTAGGGTCACGCTAATAGCAAGTAGAGGGCACATTTTATTCTCTAATAATTATCGAATGCAATGCACCGAGTATTTTGAATAACATACATCAGCAAATGCGATCTGTGCTTTGAATCCCGTATTAGGGCAATATAAACACGCATTTTGCAGTTCCTCTGTCTACTACTTATAAACGCAATTTTTGTTTTAAAAAAATAATAATAATCTACGACATGAAGAGTGAAACACTCTCTCCTAAACAACAATACTACACTTAAAGCCTACGCGAGGCTTTTAAAAAGCTGTTGTCGTTACACATGACATGCGTGTGTAGAATAAATTAAAAAGAGATGCTTTGACTTATTTTTCAAAGGAATAGCATGGTAGAGGAAGTGTAACTCAGTCCCCGGGTGTAATGTCCTTCTCGAAAAAACTAAAACATACGCGCTGTCTATTAACTAGCACTTTTAACGTTTTTAAAAGCAAACATTATTATTAGAAACAGTTGTTTAAAACTATTACATTTTTAGTTGCAATGTTTAATTAGTACTCGGGCCTTCCAAGAAAAATCTAATTCAAACCAAATATAACATCACTTAGGTGGCATGTATTACTATAACAATGAACGAATCAGTGCACACTGATATTCTGAGATCACTATTTACGCTGATAAACTAGAACTAGATCATAATAAAAAATAAATATAAACAAGAATTATTTGCCAGATCTCATATTTTTGTTCATACTAAATATCATCAGCATCAGGTAATATTGAACCTAGAATGAAGTTATCATCTTTTATAAAACTTTAATGTTTTAAAACTATATTGCATCTAAGGTTAGTGAAAGAACTTAATATCATGTTTATATTCATTTTCAAATCAATACTCTACGATAAGGTAAAAGCTCCTAGATACTATTTCAATTTATAGCCATAGCAATCATTAGTAGCAAGTCTATATCTTTTAGAACAAATTTTATTAAATAAGAATAGATATTCAATTATGACTGTATTATTCCAAGAAGACAATATACATATAAGAAAAATCAGCTACTTAAGAAGGATTACATAAAGAAAAAATAGTCGTTCTTTGAAGAAATTAACAACGAACAAAATTAATAACATAATCAAACCTTACATATTTAGTTCAAGAAGAAAAGCTTAGACTGTATTATCTTTCTCTTTAATTATTATAAAACATTTCAATTGTGACAATCTATTTAGTTAACACATACATTTGACAGATAGGTAGGTTATTATGCAATTAAGCCATTATTAACATGAGCCAAAATAACCAAATCTACTACAGATAACTACATTGGATGACATCGATGAGCTTTAACTGAACCTTTACCATGATCATCGTAATGAAATGTAGACTTTTATTCTTTTAAATATGAGTATTAATACAGAATCAGAAAATGGTTAAGATTTGCAGAATGGTTGGGCTTCGTAAAATGAGTTGAGTTTGCGTGGCAAAAGTAACCTAATATAACCCAACATAGTAGATATCGTTCTACAGAAAATAAACAGCTGATTATCCATGATTTATAAATTTTGAACAAAACGTAATCTAAAGAAAAGGAACGGAAAATTTTGAGAAGTTTTATAGGAAATCAGATCATGTCTCCAACCAAGACATATTTGGTAGATTGGCTGATGTCTTCCTACAATATACTTAACTAGACATGATTTTCATAAAACGCATATCATCAACAATGAAATTAATCATAATGATTATTGATTGTTATAAAATATGCTTAGAATAACAGATTTTCCCAATAGTCTGTCACACTTTCATATGCAGGAAAATACTATATCAATAAGCTGAATATGAAGTCCACGAATCTCATCAATTTCCAGTTAAATAAGACTTGCCTTATATTTCTGATGAGATACCAAGAAAAAGATGAAAATTATGATTCTAGGCGAAGGAAGGAATGGAACAAATTAGTCCCTGAACTATTTACCTTAGTAACGGACATTATACATCAATTATGTGACATTGGTTAATAATAAAAGGGGAAATAAACCCATTAAAAGACTTATCAAGAAAGAATATAGAAAGGAAAATAACTAAAACGAAACAAATAACCAATTTTTTGCAATTATTTGGTAGCGAATCAACAAAGAGAATATTTCCCAGGTAGGCATCCTACGATTGGAAGGACAAGAGTAATAGAAACTACTTCACCATACCAAGTAGTACATATAAGTGAAAACAACAACTTTATATATTATAATAAAGTAGGCCTTATCTCAGCCACTACATGTACCACCGATGTGGAGAGCAAAAGAAAGAAGTTGAATCACGAAACACCTTTTCTTTTTCTATTGAAAACTCTTAAGATAAATAAAACAAACAACACCAAAAAAAAATCTTGGCTTCTCACAAAGATAATAAGCATAATAACATGATTCAAGTCTCGGTGGTACATCTGAACAAGGGAGGGGTTTGAGTTATACAAGGAACACCTGTTTCAGCGCCTACTACAGACGAGTTGTTCCGACGTGACCTTGGATCGGAACTATAGAATATTCTTGTTAATATTAGAGTTTAAACATTGACTACATGTGTATCTGCATAGATGAGAGAAATTTCGTTGCGAGCTGTCACTCTGATTTACAGCTGAATTGGAATTAGGGTTGGCAACGGAAGAGTTGAAATGGCTATAATTTGAAGATTGAACATTTGTTCCATTATTATTATTATTATTTCTCCGATTAACATTATTTTCATAATTCCTGTTTTGATTTGAGTTCCCGTTGTTAAATTTGTTATTGCGATTACCATTATTTTGGTATCTAAACCTTGGGTTATTGCTAAAGCGATTTCAAGGAGTTCCATCTCGATTCCAATTCGAGCCTTCCTTGGAAGAATTACCTTTAGAACCAAAGGAAGTATCCATAATTTGAGTGTTTATGTCTGCGGATAACAGTACATTTCTCACTTATACTTTTCTTTTATGTTAGGAACCCAAATTATCAATAGTTTTGGAAAATTTACGTTTGTTTGATGCAGTATTATCGGAAGGATCCAATAAAGAGCTAATATTTACACCTGACTCCTGCAAGTCTGCAAATTTCAACTCTCGATGAACTGTTCCACAGTATTGGGTTTCAATAATCTCATCATTCGGCCCATACTTAGAGGCAAAGATTCCAACAAGATTTCTTGTAATTCTTGATCATCCGTTAAGTCTCAATACGTCTTAGCTACTGGCCAAATAAAGTCGGATGGACGAATATTCACTGGTGTTATATTTTATGGTTTGAAGGCGACGCAACCCAAAATTTCTCACGCGTTTGTTATTATACTGCTCTAAAAACAATTTGACGAAATCGTCATAGAAGCGTACTTGAGATGTAATCTGACTCCACCACCCTGAAGCTCTACAGGTCAACTTCCTTTCAATCACGAGCAATTTATCAGATTCAGACACTTTCTGATTCATAGCCTTCAAAAACTCTTGAGGGGTTTTAGTCAACTTATGCCCTCAGAATTTGGGAAACTGAGTAACGTCAGATGGCCTTAATGGATTATAAGGAGTAATACTATTATCATTTATACTATCACGAACTATCCTCCTTGGAACCTCTGGTAAGAGAGCGTCTATCTACATTACGACACATTGGCTGATAATCATGAAGATTAAAATTCTCATGCTTTACATCAGTCATATTAACATTACCGCTAAAGGACGAAATGTATGGATGAGGCATTGAACTAGAACTTATAGGCAAGGTGAAACTAAAGGGATACTCTTGTTGACGCGTATCGCCGAAATACCAAGAAGTACTACAAGTATTAACAGCTCTTGAAGCTGGATCTCGTAACAACTTAATTATCTCCGTTGTTACCAAATTTAGTTTAAAAGAAATTGTGTTGTAAAATCGATAAAAATTACATTCTTATGAGAAATTGAATCATTGACCAATGGCTCATCTTTATAATATTCAGAGCAACTTGTGCTGTGCGATGTTTGTGCCATCTACTGGCATGTTTGTGAATTAAATTTCTGTGAACGCTGGGTTTTGTTCTGAACCTTTAGACTGATTTTGTTAATCAAAGGGAGAGGATCTTCCGTGTAATCCTCTTCACAGCCTAATTCAGTCACTACTGTTGAATACCGACTGAGCAAATAAGTACGTTTGTTTCTATATCGTACCAGTGTATTATATTGTGGCTTGAATGGGGTATTTGAATATCATACTGAAGAATATTCATATTATTTGTGACGAATTGCGAGCAGAGATTAAAAAACAGAACTGGGAAGTATTTCTCAGATGAGCCAAGGAAAGCAGTAAGGTAAGATATCGATGTCTATCGAAAAGGTAAGATATCCTTTTCGATAGACATTCTTTCCTTTCGCAGTTCTGCTAATAATTATAAGTGACAGTACTTCTCATACAAGAAACTGTAGAGTAGATGTATGTAATTTTGATCAGGTGAATGCATTAAGTGACCATTCTGTAAGTAAGAATGTGGGGTACCTAGAAAAAACCTATGAAAGAAGAGTTATTCAAATGGTCCTTTTTTCCTATTATGACAGTCATTCTCTAAAAGTAATAATTCTTTTATGGACATTCTTGTACTTAAGTATCGTTGATACAGCAAACCAAGCGAAGATTGTTCTGACGTCGTTCGAATGTTATAAGTTAGTTAAATATCATTTGACAGTTTTTACTGTACCGGTATTCCTTTTATGTGAGTTTGACGGTCTGGATTGTGTAGGGTCAGATCTTAAATCTTGCATTATAGAAGTCAATGTTATTTTCAATATTGTCTCTTTCTCGTTTAGAGTCATTAGTCATATTAATACAAAGTTCCAATCAGGTATATATTTTTTAATTTTGAGATTTCGTTTCATGTAATGGTAGGTTCGAATATTCTGATACCTCCTTCATGCCACAAGTAGACGCGTATTTTGTTTCATGTAACATTTTTTAAAAAGTACTTAATATTGTTAGCTCCTGACAGAAATGTATGACATGAATTTTCAGTTTCGTGAAGACAGTTTGTTAAATCAAGATTTGAAGAAAAGAATCGTTTATATCTAGAACGAATATTAATTTTGTTTTGTGATATTTTTATGTGTCAGTCTGTCTTCGAATCTCCAACGAGATTTTCTATTCTATGCGAATTGATGATTTTATAAAATATCTACTGAAATTGAAATCCTTTCATTATCCTTACAAATCAAAGAAGTTAATCTTAGAATAATTTCCTTTAATATGGTTATTTTTATTTCAGCGTAAAAGTGAATTTATCGATAATTTGTATGTGTGGGTTGAGTTCATCAACCTCTCACCGCAGTGATTTTTCTTGGATTGGGAGACGTAGGGTGTTGAAATATCTACGGTTAATCTTTTCTGGATTGTTTTTTAGTTTAAATCGAGATAAGAAATTATCATCCTCCTTCCTCTTCCCTATTTCTTTAGGTTCTGGGAAGGGTTGCAAACTTAATGGTCACTATTGAGGTAGTAGTTATAGCATTCACACGGACCCTAGGTACAGTGAAATTTGGCCAAGGAAAAGTTTTATCACGCCTATGTACAAGAAGTTAATCCCTGATCCAACCTACTATCGGATAAAGCTTTACGTTTTTCAGGAGTTTTGCTTCGGAGTGAAAGCACCTCTTCCCGAAGAGACTTTATCTCAGAAGTTAGTTCAGGAAAACGGGGTTCAAAAAATGAACTAACCTCTCCAATTTGCAATTTAAGCTTTACATCAATTTTATTGGCAACTTCGTGCAGCTCATCACTGTTTTTTTTCAAACTACTGAGACCTGTTGAAAGATTATCTATATTCAACTTAAGTTGACTAACCTCAGTGGTTATAGAATTCACACTGGTCAATATACTATTTCGAAAAGTGTTCATTTCTAATTGAGAAGGATCTAATTTCTAACTGCTTTGAAGATAAGGCTGAGAAACATCAACTTTCTCATTCAGTTCTTTCTGAGAAGTATCAAGTTTCTCGTTCAAATGCTTCTGAGAAGTGTCAATTTTTGTCATTCAATTGATTCTGAGAAACTGCTAATTGCTTTAATGCAATTAAAATGTGCCCTGAAGTGGCTGCGTTCTCAAGTTGTTCGTTTTCCACCTAAACAACCGAAAGATCATCACTCAGTAACTAAGTTGAACTTAGAACACACGATTTGCAGTACCAATGAGTATTTGGATTACGCAAACTGGCATACAAATATTGGGGCAAACCCGCGCAATGCCACCAACCCTGACAGCTATCACAGCATACTGCTAGACCTTTAGGCAGGTTAGAAGAAGTCATTTTATCCTGAACCAAAGCATTAGCCTTTTCAAAAAATACACAATCTTCGGCTTCTGTTTACAATTATCAAGACAATAATCAAAATATAGATTAATAAATAATGAGGATTACTAACTTCTAAAACATTATTACTAGTCATCAGACAGAATGACACCAGACCATCACCAAAATATGAATAAGCATAGTAACATATTCAGATTTTCACCTTCTCATTTGAATATTACTTTAAGACAGTAAATAATTAAATCTAAAGCTCATTATTTAAATGGAGAGAATTGACACTGTATTATCATGAACTCTTGATAGCAACGACTTCATTCCAACAATATCAGCATATGTTTCATTAGAATTAACAATGAGATTATAAATTCCAATACTTTTTAAAAGCTGGCATAACTAATAATGATTCAAACCCACTTAACACAAAGGAACATCACATTAACATGCAACGTAACAGAGCATTTTTTGAAACAGGCACAATAATAAGTCATTCATCTCACAGCATATGGATATTGTTCTCTAAGCCAGGAAAACACAGTTTATCGCTAACACATTGCAATTTAACTGCATGTATTGCATCATCAGATAAGGAAGACCAACTATATTTTTCTCCATTGCCTTTCAATCATCCGCATCACTGGGCAAACATAATAACGTTAAAGGCAACATCGATAATGTCTAATATATCCATCACAATCTTCAACTGCATAAAAATCAAAGAGTTTTTTTCTTCGTGTAACAACATACGATTACCGTAGTCTAAAGCAAACAAACGAGAATTCTTTTAAGGAAAAATGTCTGGCTTAGAAAAATCAAACATGCAAACAAGGAATCCGTCTGAATTCGAAATCATACTGCGAAAAGTAAAAAAGGATGAATGATCAGAAGCACAGTTAAACGACAATCCGGTCTGGGTGTCGCCAAAAACATGTAATGCATCGACGTGAGCACAAACAATCGAGGCAGCGAAAGTCAAATAAACCAATACCCACAGGATGCATCCAAAACTCATGCAACATGTGTGGCCCGAAAACACATGCTCAGTGGAGAACAGAAGAAAAGAAAAAGAGAACTCAATGTCATAGTAACCAGTCTTCATCAAATATATATAGCGATCTAACAAAACACTCCACTGGATCACATGAGGATATCTACCAATCGAGCTAGATATACATAACTAAAATGATCGCTAATAAAACAATATTATCGGTGTCAATAAAATAGAAGAAATTTTACAATTTTGAGCTACGGAAGATAAATAAACTTAACTTGATTATATCAATGTATTAGTGACCTTATAACACACTTCCAAATAATGAGAACAAGCACAGCACAGAATTCGAACAATGAATCAGTATATAGCATCATTCCATGTCAAACTCCAACTATAAAATTGTACTCAGGAAGGATTTCAGCACCCCCTAGAGGGTAAATACGACTACTACTACTACTACTAATAATAATATTCCTCATGCGGGAGAAATTATCTACTAACTGGAACCAGGATTTACGCACTACCTTTAACCTCAAATATAAACACCAATGTGAATGTACTTAATTAGTACTTGGGCCTTCCAAGATAAATCTAATTCAAACCAAATCTAACACCACCTAGTTGACCTGTAACTAAAACAATGAACGAAGCAGTGTATACTCAATGTATATGTATACAGGTATACCATTCCGCTCTGATTGGCTGAGTGGTGTATGACAAAAACTGCAGGTGTAGCAAAGAGTTTCCTTTTGGAGAAATCAGTGTTATACTAAGATTGGAAATCGCCAGGTAGCTAGCGACAACTGCAACCAATTAGGGCACGTCATGCTATTACAGTGCCTCTTGCGACAGGGGAAATTAGCATCACTGCCTGTACATCACGAATGCAAGCACTAATGGTATACGAATGTCTTACCGTGGCAGCCATGAGCGTGGAGGAAAAAATGACAGTAACACGTGTTTCAATTGGCTATTCATCCAAATGGCAAGCAACGCAAGCGTGTTTGAAAATGAGCCCAAATGCATTCAAGACTTCACTAGGCCATGATAGATGGTAACGTTTGAGGTTCGGCTATCATATAACTACGAAATTCAAAAATAGTTATCGCATTCTACTTATAATTTAGAACCAAACATGTTACGCTACTCTCCAGGCAACGACTGATTGGCTGCTTGTGCATTTAATGTCGAAGCGAAATACTGAATATCGATTTTGTTTGGTGTTGCGTCCCCCTGACACCAGGAGAGCTACCGTCGCTAAGGCTCTGAGTCATACATGGGGCTCGCTGAGTCATACATGGATCTTTGGTTCCCGACAAATTCCTACCACTTACGTTATCCGCAAAGGAATATGGGAATTCAAAACTGTTCACTGTTGTCCGGAATGGACCCCGCTGGTGTATACTGATGTTCTGAGATCACTGTATATGCTGATACACTAGAACTAGATCATAATAAGAAAATAACTATAAACAAGAATTATTTGCCAGATCTCATATTTTTGTTCATACTAAATATTATCAGCATCAGATAATATTGAACCTAGAATGAAGTTATCATCTTTTATAAAACTTTAATGTTTTAAGACTATATTGCATCTAAGGTTAGTGAAAGAACTTAATATCATGTTTATATTCATTTTCAAATCAATACTCTACGATAAGATAAAAACTTCTAGATACTACTCAATTTATTATTGTAATTTATAGACATAGAAATCATTAGTAGCAAGTCTATATCTTTTAGAACAAATTTTATTAAATAAGAATGGATATTTATTGAAAGAAGACAATATGCATATAAGAAAAATCAGCTACTTAAGAAGGATTACATAAAGAAAATGTATTCGTTCTTTGAAGAAATTAACAACGAAGAAAAATTAATAACGTAATAAAATCTTACACATTTGGTTCAAGAAGAAAAGCTTAGGTTGTATTATCTTTCTCTTGAATTATTATAAAACTTCAATAAAAAATTCCATGGTGACAATCTATTTAGTTACCACTTACAATTGAATCGGCAGTTGGAAGAAGGCAATAAAAGCAAATTTTTTTTTTTGAAAATCCACTTTATGAGGGATTTGACATCTGGATGGGATCGCGCATCAATATACTGCACAAAGAAGAAGAAGAACAAACAACAACTGGAAAATCCTAGAAAAACAGGTGTGAAATAGAGATGTATTAACAACGGATTAGAACAAGGAAGTCCTTTTTCGGCATATCTTTTTGCTATTTATTTATCAGAAATTTCTAAACTACCTTTACAAAACAGCGAAATCATTATTTATGCGGATGATGTCACAATTTTACATAAACCAAATGAGCATAATATTACCAATTTCCGTATTTTTGAAAAACAAATTCAAACAGTCAATAATAAATTTAAAGATTTAAAACTAAGACTTTCCTATGAAAAATATTCTATAGTAATCTTCTCCAAACATAATATTCCGCTCAATTTGAGACACAATCGCCTCACCAATATAAAAATCTCTGATAGAGTAAAATACTTAGGAATTTTCTTCACAAACACTTTAAATTGGAATCTAGAAATTAGGAATCTACTTAAAAAAGCAGATAATTTATTTAATTTAATGAAGGCCATAGCTACTACTAAGTGGGGCAGTTCCCCTTATACAATGCTCCTACTTTACAAAGCGTTATTTCGCAGCTCTCTAGACTACACTTTCAACGCTTGTAATAATCTAACTTAAAGACAATTAAACAATCTGGAAGTAGCACAAAGAAAATTAATTAGACGTAGTCTAGGTTTAATGAATAGTATTCCGAATCTATTTGTGTATTCTGAATCAGGAGAATTACCAATTAGATTTCGAAAAGAATATATTCTAATCAAAAATATTTTGAAAGACGAAACTTTTCAATTTCATATATCCCACAAATACACCAACAGTATTTTAGAAAATATAAACAGAAAACGACTTCACAATAATAGAAACTATAAAAACTTTATTTGGTATCACATTTATCAACAATATCAAGAAGAAATTCAGCAAATTATAGTAGTCCGTAGTCTTCCGCTCTTTTCTTTAAAATTTTCCTCTACTTCGCGAATAAATACTTCAATTTTTCGATTTAATCAAATGAAAGAATATTACCCAAAATGGCCAGGTTTTTACCACATACATAGTCCGACAATTAAGTAATGAGACTGATTTTATTCTGACGAAACAAACAAAAGTAATTGAATAATACCTGTTTATTATTCGAAGTACATCCCTCCTGCATCAATACAACGAGTGGCACGATCACACAAGGAGTGGAATGACTTCTGCAACTCAGTTTGTGGTATGGCCCGTAATGCCGCTGTCACAGCTGCTTGGATATCTTCAACCCTGTCGAAAAGTCGTCCTTTCAATGGCAACTTCAGCGTAGGGAACAGAAAATAGTCACAGGGGGACATATCTGGTGAGTAGGGGGGATGATTCAGCACACACACTTGTTTTGTGGCCAAATATTCCGCAACAAGTACTGCTCGGTGAGCTGGAGCGTTGTCATGGAAATGGAACCAGCTACCTGGGGTTGAGTATTCAGGCCGAACACGACGTATTCTCTTCAACAAACGCTCCAAAACACCTAAATAAAACTGAGCATTAACTATGTGACCTTCTGGTACAAATTCATGATTAATGATACCCTTACTGTCGTAGAAACAAATGAGATTGTCTTCACTTTTTACTTTTGAAGACGAAGTTTCTTTCCTTTTGGAGAATCTGCAGACTTCCATTCGGCACTCTGACGTTTAGTAGCTGGATCATAACGAAAACACCAACATTCGTCTTCTGCAACAATGGACAGAAGGAAATTTTTCTTCCTACGGGCAGTTGCAATTATGTCACGGGCGTAATCAACACGCGCTTGTTTCTGTTCATCAGATAATGAGTGTGGCACAAACCGCGCTGCGACCTTCTTCTTGCCTAAATCTTCCACTAAGATCTTACGAATTGTCTCCCTGTTAACACCAAAGTCACCTTCCATCATTCTCACAGTCACACAACGATCTTCTTGCACACGTTCACGGACCTTTTCAATCAGTTCCTCGTTACGAACAGAAATTGGACGACCCGGCCGAGGTTCATCGTCAATCGATTCCACACCACTTTTAAAACGTTCATACCATCTAAATATCTGTGCACGAGACA
>JAGDQP010036896.1:0-18856 GCA_022664845.1 Lepisma saccharinum | reverse complement strand
GGGAATGTAAAGGCTCTTAAGCGTGGGACTGACCACTCCATCTCACTTCGTATTTTAGGTCGAGAATATGTGGAGCGCTATTTACACTTTCTCTGTTCGTTCACTGCGTGTGCGCATCGTACAGGGAATATAGCTTGTTCTAAACCAGGCTGTTGCTATTTTGGTTCAAACGAAATATGAAGAATGGATATCATTCAGGTGTAACAGAAACTAAAGCAATCTCTCATCAAGAAATAAGAAAATCACATTACAAGGAGCAAACATAAAATTTTCCTCCTAAAATTAGGAAATAGTATTAAAATTATAATAGTAAGCACTAATAAGATTATAATTATAAATGACAATTCGTTGAAGTGCAAAAATAGTAAGAGAATTCCGTGAAGAAAGGTTTCATTCAGCCTCAATGTACACATTGGTATAAAGATCGTGGAGAAGATGAAGATCATGATGAACACCTGAATTAAATATGGTGATAATCCAAGCGGAATATTTACAATATATTCGAAATTCACACAATACAAGTAGCGGAAAAGCACACGAAAATACCATGTAGAAAGTTTCGGGTGTAACCAGATAGAAATAAGCCAAATGAACTGAGATCGCGTAACTGAATTCTGAAGTCTGTTCCTTCCTAGTTATTTTCGTTTAAGCGTAGTGTTCATTAGGTACTAAATGCTTCTCGTATAAAATTACCATAGCAGAAAATTTTAGCCATTTTTGTAAAACTCGTTTTCTATACATTATATTATATCATGTTCTTTTCTCAACAGTAACCTACTCATGTTTCATGGTAGTTATACAATTGGAACGTGTGGCTTCCTTCTACATCTGGCAGATTTATCTTCCTAGCATTCTTCTAGTGACAATTGCATGGCTGTCTCTGTGGATTGATGTCTCAGCCGTACCTGGAAGAGTCACACTTGGAATCACTACACTCCTGACGCTTGTTACACAGTTTATGTACATTCAAAAGTCGCTTCCACCTGTTTCTTACCTGAAAGCAATGGATGTGTGGATGTTTACATGTATGGTAAGTATTTATCATATTGGAGAAAATTTTATAGATATAAAGTAACCCCTTTCTTTAATTAAAATTACGTTTATGAATTGACCACCTAATATACATTAAATCGATATGTTATATATGCTTCTACACAGACTGTCGAAAAATAAACACCGATATGGTCGTTGCTGTGATTGGGACCCGAATCCGGATCTCGCATTTGCTGTCTCTATAATCTACAATTGAACCAGCATAGAACAGCCATTTTTTGTGAATATGAAGCATTCCTCATCTTTTAGCAGAATCAGCCACTCTGCTGGTCTAGATATCAACGCAATTTTAATTTCATAATACGCGTAGGTTTCGTTCGCAAATATTTCTGCAAATCGTACAGTTCCGAAACAATGATTTATTGATGTTCTGCCAATTGTAATCAAGAGTATTGTTTCATTCTCAGAAAGATGTGCTAGGAATATTCTTATTTGATCCCAAACATTTTGGGAACGTTCGACACATATTGATTATCGCAATAAAATATTGCTGAAAATAGTCCATAATATGTTTGGAAATAGGCCGACATTGTTCGATTTAGACTTCATCTTTATCTACACTGTACTATCAATACTTAAGTCACGAAACAATCAGCTACCATTTCCAATTCACCAAGAACAATGAAAGACGTATTCTTTAACTATCACGATAAACGTCCAGCGTGTTCTCATAACGTTTTCCAACAGACGCTGTTAAGAGAAAGCCTACGCTCCGAAAAAGATGCCATCAGGGATTTTTCCAGTGATAAAAAACGTCGAACCTCTGTGCCCCTGCGATTTTGATTTGCTGCCAAAAAGCGAAAGAACCACTTCGGAGACGAAGTTTGCGTGATATTCCCAGCATTATTCATGCCTTAGGGCACACTCACGAAACCCTCTAAAAAAGAAGCTCACTACGGCATCCAATTTCTAACAGATATCTGAAAACGTGCTCACCAGGCAGGCGGGGACAACATCGAGGAAATGTAACCATATTTACGTGAGTAATACATTTCATTTTCCAGATATGTTGCCACCCATGTCTAAATTATCTCCGTATAATAATGCTAGAAGCCATGGTTGCCCTACTATTCTCGGGCAGCGAGCTGATAGTTGCAGTTATCGTGAAAGAATTATAGAAAATGTGGAATTCTTTATGCCATTGGTAGTACTGCAAATTATGGTTTTATATAGCGTAGCCCAAATCTATATTTCGATCACAGGGAGCTATATCGCTCAAATGAAAAAGTAGGTCAATAAAGTCATGATTTGCAAGATTTTTCTCCCAATGGTACTTCAGCCAATAGAGGGAGGTCTGCAAAATAATCTCGCTAACCATAACCGTATTGACCTCTTTTCCTCCGTGATCGATATAGCTTCTTGATCGCAATAGACTGCGCTACTCTACTTGTATTTCTTAGTGAAAAACTCAACTAAACTATAAAGCGATCTTGTAAAATCTGTACTTTTGAATACAATATGGATAGACTTAAAGTAGAAATATCTACGAACCTGCCGGGGATGAACGACACATTGAAAAGCATACAAGACATGGAGATTGGACACACAAAAAAGTGAAGAGAGAAGCAAAATAGTGAGGTCGTCCTCATCGGGAAGCCCGCAGGAAGCCAGCAGGGGGGAGGATGGTCCCTCTTGGCCAAACTATAGGTTCAGAGCAGACCAGGAAGAAGGCTTTAGAAAAAAATAGCAAGCTGCTACACAAGGACCACTTAGTCCACATTTACAAATCAGAGAACAGGGGAGGAATATAAAATAGCATACCTTAATAAAGCTACAGAAACAAATTGAATTTGGTTCAGTTCACTAAAGGACCAGCCAGCGACAACATCACAGCTATTCTACGAAGAGCGGAATTATCAACAAGAAGGTTATCCGCTGCAGACAGTTAGTACCAAAGTTGGTAGGAAAGTGGATATTGAGTTTGAATTAGTGCAAAGTTCGATTTAGTTCGGAGGCCACGAAGACCAATTTGACTTTGCGATGGACTTGCTGAAGTGAAATCTATAAGCAACCAACAAGACTCCAAGAAAAATTAGTCAGAGAACATCCGAGACAGACAAGCAGATATCCAAGTAGAGACGCCATAGAGGAGCTGTTGGAGATATGGAAAACACAAGAAAACTGCAACATGAAAGCCTCATCAGTATCAGGACCATCAAAACATTCTGAAAAACGAAAACTGTATTTAACAAAGACATCTTATAATAAATTAAGAATATTCTCCAACCATCAATTCCCACAAGTTGCATAGAGAAAGGAAGAAGAAATAAAGCAGACAACCAAGAAAATGATAATGAATGAATCTCTCATTTATTACTTGATAAAGAAGAATTTAATTACAAATCAGATACAAGTCTTACTAGCAAACATACTGATGGGGCAGAAAAAAGTTCTAAATTTCTTTCTTCCATCATGGTTAGAATGTCAAAATATGTGCACATGCAAATTTTGGCAACTCGAGATATCGATTGTATAATAGTCCGATTCTCGTTTTTGGAGTGCAAAGAAAAAGTGTGAGAAGACCCTTATATTTGTAAAATGCTGAAAGAAATGGAAAGAAAATATATAGTATTGGGTACTGGGTGGAAGGGTATGTTCTTCACGGCCGCCATATTGAATCTCGATTGGTTTTCTTAAATAGAAAAGTGTTCGTGTAATATGTCATTCTAGAAATTTTACCGGAATCATGTTTCTGAAATCAGTTTTGCCTTAAATATATTATTTTGAGTGATAAGAGTATATGACACTTCTATGCGGATAACGATGCAGTTGCCTGAAAACACCAATTTTAGTTTGAAATAATGAATGGATTGAAGCATAAATGCATACAATTTTTTTTTCCTGATTATTCTGCCATATCGATATGCATTTGTATGATTTTAGTTTCCAATTTCTTCATTATTTTAAAACAAAATGGTGTTTTTAGACAGTTGCTTTATTACCCGCATAGAAGTGGTATATACCTAATCCCTCACAATGATACATTTACGACAAAACTTTCTTCAGAAACGTATTTCCCGTAAATTTCTAGCCCAAAATGACACATTAAACGACCCGCTTCCTATGTAAGAAAACCAATCAAAATTCAATATGTCGGACTTCAAGATGGCGGTAGTGAACAATTACGGTAAACCGACAGTCACAGAAAGAACTCGTATATACATACGAAATACATACATTGGAGGTTGATCCACTACATTCGTCAATGAGACAACATATGTAGGGGTGACATCCTCATATTGGAAAATCTGTTAGCAAGTGCGAATGAAGCTTCTTGCTCTATACCTCGCCCAACACTGTGGTATATAAGGAATCGACGTCGTAATTGCTTAGTCTGAGTTGGTGAAAGAAATCTTATATTACCTTTCACGTCATGCAGTGGATCGCGCCAGATTCATTAAGGCCAGCCGACAGTTATTCAAACAGTAGAGGAGCTCATAGGCCACTTCATTGGCAAGTTTTCTCTGGAATTTGGCATCACTCGTGCGAGGTGTACGATCTCTGTGATGTCCATGCTTGCGTTTGTTTAGCTTTATCGTGGGGTGATAGAACTTTCATTTCATTTAATGTGATTTGAATCAAGAACCTAGACCAAGTTTCTTTAACGATAATAATTTTTCCATGATTATGGCTAGTTTGTAGTGCAGCCAAATTTCATCACATCAAACTTTCTCTCTCTCTCTCTCTCTCTCTCTATCTATCTATCTATCTCTCGCTGTTTCTATAATAATTACTTATTCAAAAATGGATTGTCGACTGACTCTCCACATCAAAGACCAGGGTTTATTTTCTTCTTCGGAATGTAGGGAAATTCCTGGCTAAACGTTAGTTGCCTATATAGCTCTGCGTTATATACTTCAGAAGGAATATTTAGTATTATGACAATGATCGAAGGAAAGTTGTATAGATTATAGATTATTGTACTTTATCTCTTTATAAGAAAAATAGTTATAAATGTATTATATTATCGTGGTAATTATTAATTTTGAATTAAATGATATCTGAACATATTAATTAAATGATATCTGAATATATTAAAAATTAAAGTAATACAGTGGTATACATTCCTATGATCATGCTTTTTTTTATATCTACAGTTGTAGTTTTGAATGTATTGCATTAAGCAGTTCAGTAACATCTAATATATGATTTCCTCCCGTTTATTTGTTCACAAAATTGAGTTTAATACGCCATAAATAAACTATTTTCCTTTCACTATAAAACATATCAGGTGTATCATTTTAAAGATGCTTTGACGCCATCTCTGATACGCTGAAATAATAATACTTTTCCTTACAGGTCTTCGTGTTTCTGTGTCTAGTGGAGTTTATTATTTCGTATATAGTGTCAATGAAGGAAACCAAAGTGGCCAGTGGTGATTCCGAAAATAAAGCGAAATTAAAGCGAAGACCTACTATTGAAAGCGTAAGCGCCAAATTGGCTTCTCTGGCTGAAAATTTACAGGTAAATTTAGATTGCAGTTTGTACTATCATTTATTGAAAATACTGTTTCACCAAAGAACTATCACAGATTATTATGTCTAGAACCATAGATAACAGTGTTTCTTTCATGCACATTTTAGGGGAAACCGCAAACCCCTTTCGTCTTTCAAGAGACAACCAACCACTTTCAGACAAGAACAAATTATATATGCAATAAGTACACAAAAAATAGTTTTAAATTTACCGTGCTATGATCCACATTTTTTAATTAGTAAGACTGCCAGTTTAATCGGTTAATGGAACCGATATATTGATCAATTTTGAAATTATAATATAAGATCAACTGTTAAAACACATTGTTTGAGTCGTAAAGATGAAGCTAGGTGGAACACAGGAATTGTTCCTCATTCCCAAAATTCTCAAATATATATATCCTGCAAAACTAGCCCAAATTTATCTTTACACACCCAAAGAGAAATCACTGGCAGACTTCTTGGTAGAATAACGCTATTTTATGTTAAGAAGCCCTACGAAAGCCATAAACGTGTCGCCTACCCAGTTCTTCAATATTTTATTCCTAACAAGCAACTGAATGCAAAAACGAAATATTATATTCGTTGCAATAACGCAATGGGTTTCGTTATGATGATAATGTTTGTCCTATATCCATGTACATACGAGGAAGACACCATAGTTGGACATTGCTGTTAAAGAGGTGTGTGGGAAATAATTCCGGTATTAATTCTCTTATCTCATTTTCCAGTGGCTCAGTCCTAACATTATCAGCTCCATGTAGCTTTCACGTTTGGAACATGTAGCTTACGATTGTGTTACTTGCTTTGGTTGATACATGGACTCTTCTGCTAGTAGCGCATCCACAAGTGGCGTAGCCAATGGGGAAGGTCCGGGGGGTTCATACCCCCTTGAAATGTTCGGTAAAAAAGAAGCACATCAACATAAACTGTAAGTAAATAGTTTAAAAACGTTTTCTAAATATAATAATACGACTTTCCATTTCATCACATACTATATTTCAAGTTTAAGCGTTTCCAATTCAAATATTATAGATTACAAAATATTAGAACCATCGAGTGGCGAAGTTTGATTCAAATTTCTTAAAAAAAGATCGCGTTAGACGGCATATAATGCAAGTTCTTGAATTTTCAAACGGCTGCCATTCTGAAACCGCTGGTCGGATATTTGAGTAAACAAAACTCATCCAAGATATTAATAAGAGACATCGGGTGACAAGTTTCATTTGAATAGGTTAACTGTTAATCAAGTTATCATTGTAATAAGTAGTCGGTTAACTGGGAGTCTACTGTATAACATTTCAACGGAGGATGGTTTTGGGGTCTGGAGAGTCATGATAGGTGAAAATGTAAAGAAATCTTGAAGTCGTGCACTCGTGATATCACGGTGATTGCAATAGGCCGATTTCTAAGGAAATCTACCTGCGCTTCCATATATGTCCTTCTTCCTCTTATTCTTAAACGAGCATAGTTATACCATGTGTTGTCTTCGCAAGAGCAAAACAAAGACAAGCACCAAGCTGACTGTAATACGCGCAATGTTATACAGCCTTCTTTGACGCAAGAAAACAAATATTGTTAAAATGCCAAATTGTTACCCTAGTTAGGTCTTTGGCTGACAATTCCACCGTGAATAAACAATTATATACGACAATGAGAACCGATTGTTAACCCACGTTCGATTTTTCTTTTTTGTCTTCAACGTAAATCTTACGAATTTCAATATCAGGATTCACATTTGGGAAGTGATATCGGGAAGGTTTGACTTAGTTCGTGTCCTCTCAAACTGTCTGCTTTGAGTGTTATAGGAGGAAGCTTTGAGCTGACGTGTATTTTATGCTGTTGCTGTTACACATCGTGCTATTGTTAGTGCTATTAACTGGTGGTGTGTTATTTGGTGAGACTGGATATGAAGAGGACTATCGATCAGTTCTTTAAGCGAAAAGTTGCAAAAACAGATAATTTAAGTGAACATATTGAAGATGGTTCTTTCTGCATGTGCATCGACTTCAACAGACGAAAATCCTCCTTGCTGCGTTTCGTCTCTTCGTGGTCCAATGGAAATAGACTCCGAAGTAAGTATAACTTCTTTAGACAAAGGAGTGATTTCAGATCAAATTCATTCTTCTGATAATTCCTTCGAAGTTCAAAACATTAGATAATTAAAAATGATGTATTAACAGATTTGTTCGTACCGGGTGAAACTTTTATATTCCCGACTACTGAGCTCAACAAGAAAAAACTCAAAGTCCAAAGAAAGTGGCTTGATAAGTGGTCGTGGCTAGCCTACTCAAAAGGTAAGGATGGTGCGTACTGTAAACATTGTGTTCTTTTTGGAAAATAATATGTTAGGAAAGGTGCTCATCAAAAAATTGGGTTGTTGGTTAGAACATTTTTTAACATAACGAGTGCATTCTCTATTTTCATATGCCAGGTAAAAATTATTGTCTCCAGTGACGGACTCCTTACAAGAAAATCCTAACTACGTCACTGCTTACTAGCTTTGGTTGATACATGGACTCTTGTGCTAGTATCACATCCACAATTAGTCTTGGATGTTATTCGATGTATCGATTTTTGAGTTGTGTACGCATTTATGGTGCTTGAAGTTTGAATAATATTTTAGCGGCTTTCAAAAAAAACAGGAAGTGGATATAGCCGCCTTGTAATTTCATTTTAAACGTAAAAAATGAAAAGAAACGCTTTCTAAATATAAACCAACAATAACGCAATCACATCACATATTTTGTTAATTGATGTTTTAGCATGTAAATACCAAACACTTAAGTACCTCGCCATGTGTTCTTTGAAATCTGTGTAACCAGACCATAGTCACATTCTTGTGTCGCATCACTCAGAGATCACGCATCATACCTCAAAGATTGAAATTCCAGTAGAAAACGAACTGTTTACAAACTTAAATACTACCAAAACAATAAGTAAAATAGTTGGAAGTTTCGTAGTGAACACGCCGATTTGTAAGAGGGCAGAACACACATTCATTAAAAATACGACAACATATGCTCTAAAGATTAGCGTAAATTCAAAAGTTATAACGTTATTATCTTACTATTGACATAACATGTCTTGAATTGTCTTGTAAAATTGAATGGAGTTGAATTACATACACTCAGTAAACGTCATAGGAAGTGACAAGAAAATTGTATGTTGTTTGTATATGGAGGGTTGAGAATCACAGTGGTGTATTTTAGGTTTGTTAGAAAATTGCAGTACGGGAAAAAGATCTCGATATTTTCATTTTTAATTCGTAAAGTAAGATGTAATCTTATTATTTACGTCTTTTCGGTTCAAAAGTGTACATTTTTGTGAACTTACGGTGATGTAATTTTTATACGCCTGTATCCACGACCACTGACTTACACCACTATGGATTACTCTATATAGATCTATATAAAATGTTACGCTTATATGAGATACAAATTAAATAACCCTTTAAGTGATTACATGAGAGATGTGAATAAAATCTTCAATTTATATACCATACCTGCGACAGATGTCACTAAAAACATTAGTATTGTAGTGACATTTTAGATTATATTTACAACACATGACACTAACGAGTATGCCTTACTTTTCACAGCAAAAGTATTGATAAGGTAAAGTGGGGTAATTTTATCAACTCACTATAGAAAGTTACCCAAGAAAGTCTATAATCCTTCATATCTCACTACTGTGGCTCATCTATAAAAATGTTAAGTATTAACCAGTGCTGAGAACTAGATGCAAAGTCAAAACTACAACTAATGTTGCCAATCTATATAGATAGGAAACTTCAACTTATTAAAAGTTATTTTAGTATTTTATTACAAGTATTTTTAAAAATTATATTAGTCATTCAATTTCTCTAGTTATCAGTAAGAACGCACACTGGAAAATAATTTTGACTGAACTTACTTAAGAATTTATAATAATTTTGAATAATAGTCCTTATATTAATCTTAATACCTAAACCTTAAATTCTCAAATATTCCTTGTTTGAACATTCTTAAAAACTGATAACAAATCTGGCATTCTGTGTATCATTACTAAAATTTCAATGCAGCCATTTGCTTGACTATTTTCAGGAAAGTTGTCGAGATTTTTGACAATGTATCAAAATATCAAGTTATTTTTGGTTGTTAATAGAAGTTAGGAGCACTGGAAATAGAGACGATAAGAAATATGAACTGATTATATTGAACATTTAAACTATGGCAGGCCTCTATATGAACTACTGGGTCTATATTCATTACAAAAAATTTTAATCAGTTCAGGATCTCAACTTCAAAATATCACAATTTTTTGTACGATAAACAAATATTTCTTTTCTTACAGGACATGAACAGTGCTGGTAAAGTAAAAGAGCCAAACACTCTAATTCCAAGGTCAATCTGGAGCAGCCCAAAACGAACGAGAGGAAAAGAACCTTCGAGAAAATTCAAAGAATATATGCACAATCCAGTTGACTACTGGAGTAGGATAATATTTCCTATTGGTTTTGTATTGTTCATTATAGTTTACTGGTCATATTACTTGAGTTAAACTATTAAATGATTCATGGTTCGTACTGTCAAGAAGGTCAATACTACTACTGAAATAACTTTTGTACGAGGTATAAATGGATAATGATGACTATTAGGGTTACCATAAGTTTTGCGGACTAAATACGGACACATTATCAAATAGAATCAAACTAGGAACAAATACTTTTCGACGCCAACATGAAATATACACCTAACGCTCCCTGATCATAGGTAGTTGTTTACATTTGGAACTATTTTCTATTGCCCAGATTGGAGGATCTTTTCATTCTTACATGTCAATACATTTGAGTTTCTAAAACGTTGCTAGGCAATAACAAACACTAGGCAATACTACAGTTTTATGGTGTAGGAACAATTTGCATTTGGGTTCAACGTGAAAGTCTGTAATGGTGTGATATGTATTTGTAAATTAATTAAGTCAACAACTGATTATTTAAAAAGTACGGACATTTAGTTCATTTTTGTAAAGTACAATACGGACGTATGGTAACCCCATGACTATGATTTTATAATTGACCACTAGGTAGCAGGACAGCATTAACTAAATTTCTTTTTACCTTCATGTTTCTTAGTTTACAAAAAACAGTTATATTTTCTACACAGTAGCTTCCATTTAGTAAACGTTTCTGAAATCTTTTGACGAGATTTTATAAGAGTTCGTAACAGAACTGTCCATTTAGTTTCTTCAACCACCTCGTCACAACATTTTTTAAGTCTTTGTCACTTTTTAACCGGTAATCTTTTACCTTACGGATTATTAAGACTGTTAGACGTAAGACTATATTATATTATAAATATTATATTAAGACAGCAATTATTAAAACGAACGCACAATGGATGGGCATAATTGGCCATTTCTGCGCTAGACTGCTAAATACAAATACCTTACGGAGTCATACAGAATAAATTCATAATCATTGCGTGAAATGATTTCGATGTACTACAAAGAAGAAAAAAACAACAAAAAATAAACTCGTCAAACATGAGATAACTTAGATATCACTTCTAAAGACATCATACTCCATTTTCTTTTTACAATAAATATAAGAACAAATACCCTGGCCACATTTTTAATAACACAAATGATATGCAATCTGAAGTACTTCAAACACCTGCAATCACTAAAAAAAAAAAAAAAACTTCTGGCTCATAATGAAGACATTTTCATACAGCATAGGTAAGACAGCCATTCATGAAATATAGACATATTGCTTCAGGACGTCACTCATGATTAAACTTCCTCTATAGTTAAGAAAAAGAAAATGCTTCACCGGTCCCTGATGAATTCCATATATAGTATTTAAAAAGCACCTAAATATTTCCTCATAATTCTGGCAAAACTGTTCAATGCTAGTTTAAAATCTCGATATGTACTTAAAGAATGGAAAAAGTACAATATTAATTCCAAAGCCCAATAAACGTAAATTCAATTCGGACAATTAGCATCCTATCCTGTTAACAAACACAGAAGAAACCAACTCAACAGTGTATCAGCTACTAAAGATCACTAGTGATATACAGATTTCATTAAACAAAAGACTTAAAGTGGGTGTTATATTTATGGACTTGACAAGTGCATTTGATGCTGTATAGCACGATGGTGTGCTTTACAAATGGTATGCTCTAAAATTGCCAACCACATATATTAGATGGATAGGTAATTTTCTGAATGGAAGAAAAATTCAAATAAAAATAAACTTTGTACTCAGTAAAGACATTGACATCAAAAGAATGGCGCCTCAGGGAGCGACTGTGAGTCCTATCCTTTATTTGATGTATATAAATAACACTCCCCTTCCAGTAGATTCAAGCACAAAGCTAGGACTATTTGCAGGCGATACTGCTAACTTGTTGTGCCCCAGAACTACGAAAGAGTTTATACGGAATTTGGAAACAATCACCAAAGAATTCGTACACTAGTGCAATACTTGGTTAAACTAAATGAAAATAAAACACAGTTAATAACCTTTTATCGTAAAGGACATCATACAGTTCGTGACAAGTAAAAATCTCTTTTAATTAACAGCATTAGGATCAACAAATCTAAATATAATAAATATCTGGGATATTTCTTGGATGAAAGAATGAACTTTGAAGTTCACATTCGGAATCTACTCAAACAAGGAATTGAAGTACATTCTACTCTCAGATCAAACATCTACACAGAGAACTGCTATTTTTTAAAAAATGCATTTGTACAAATCTATTATAAGCGCAATCATTACGTACTGACACCAGTTATTTAATTCTTCAACAGAGAACAGCACTCTTGAAAATAGAAAGATGTTTATCATATTTCAATTTAGACTATGGAAAGAGGACACAGAAACTCTATATAACAATTCTGGACTAAATCCTCTCAACAAATATGTAGAAAATAGCCAAAGAAAATACTTTTCAAAAGCAGAAAATAACTGTAACAGCCTGTGCGACGCAGTGAGCAAGCTCGACACTGGGAAGCACGGTGAAGTGAAGGGAACGCCCTTGAGAGACCACACTCCTTAGGTTCCGTTCCTAACGAAGAGAAACGACCACCCAAAGTTGCAATCTCTCAAGGGCGTGTGAGATAATCGACACGAAGTGAGTTCCGTTCCTATCACAGAGAAACGGGCGCTCAGCAACGTGGTGATCCCACTGATGTAAGAAAGGTATATGACCTACTGGCTCCGGTCCTGAAAAGAGAAACAGTCGCCCGCGTAGCACAGGTTAGAAAGAATCTAGAAACATTGCATGTATATTCCGAATCTCAGAGAGAGACAGTCATTTACAGTGGGCTTCCACTAATTAAGGAAGAGAGTACGGTATATCGGGTTGCCCAATGCAGAACTACTTCACACTCTAAGATCCGCTCCTAACTAAAGACGTTGGAAGGAAATCAAGTACGAGTGGTTAAAATAACTGCTTGCTTTATTCCTTGAGAAGCAATACAACCACTGTTTAGATATAACGGTAGAGTAACCTGTTGGGTCATTACAAAGTGTAAATTCACTTACAATGGCTATTGGAATACAATATTAAATAACAAATAAGCCGTGTATTAGACAGAAACAAGATTACACCAATGTTCATCGATTTCTTTTGCTAGTTAAATGATAGAAGAAGTTCTTTAATAATATCAAGTAAATATATCAAAGTTAATTAAGAATACTTACTATTTAGTGCGCCATCTCTGGGGCTATGTAGTTATAGCATTTCTCATAACGAATAAATGTACTCTATACTGGCGGAATTTAACCGTGAGTAATTGACAAACAATAACTAATTACCAATAAATATAAGAATGAAGGAAACTTGGATACTTCTTCATGGAATGATTGAGGGGCGATTGTTACTCAAAACAACAATAACTTTTCTTATCAACCCTTCCACCCTTACCTCTGACTACTCAACAACACTTATATTCTGCCACACCATTAACCAAAAAGACTTTAATTAGGACGAAAGAAGCTCGTGTTAGCTAGAAGTCTCCTCTCGAATTTTAATTAAAAGTTAGGGAAATTTGTATTATGTTGGTTTTGGACAAAGTTTGTTAATAGAATTATAAACGAATTCTCAATTAAACCATCATGAATAAGTGCATTAGTATTTCCAGCACTAGACATTCAAAAAACATTTTGATAGGAAGTAAAATACATTTTTTGAATAATACCACTGTTAGTTTAAAATTAATTCTGAATACCAGAATATTCTTTAGTCGAGCTACTGTACCACACTCAAAGCATGAATACAACTGTCAGTCCTGAAACATTAAAACTAGTTTAAGTTTTGAACCAGATGTTTTAATAGTGTTTATTATATACTGGACTCGGGCATACAAAGACTAATTGTATGATTTCTGAATTTTCCAAATTAAATAAATAAATTTTTATCTAATCTGTCATTGTGAATTCATTCCCGTTTCTCTTACGCCTCCTATATTTTAAAAGGTACACGCCGATACAAAATAAATGTACGGTGAGAATATATCTCGTCTGAAAACTTTTATAGGGTAAACTGTGGTAATTTCGTGGCGTTTAACATTATCGTGATAAATTGGATTTTGCAATGCCATGACATCACCACGGTGAGTTACAAATTTCACCGCCAGGTGACTCCAGAAGTTGTGTTTGCATTCTGAGTAATATATGTAAATAGACAACCCTTGGTAATTCCATAGATGTGCAAATGCCATGATAATAGCAATTTCACGAAATTATCAATGTTTACGTTACATCAGGATTTTCTAAAAATGAATCTTACTACTGCAGTATACTATATTTGCAATTTCAACGCGCATTTTACATAACTGGAATGACTCATCTCTTTAGGTCGTGTGTTTTACTCTCGATCACTACAATAACCCTTTTGATGTATTCTAGTACAATACTCACACAAGTTACATCGTAAAATATTTGAACTCGTACTTATCTTGGATATCCCCAGTAGCACACAAACGTTGAAAATACGTGGATTAAACGTTAGTGCCGAAACGTTATGTTAACGTTGTAAATTTACCGAAATGTGCGCTTGTTCAACTGTTTATACGACGTTGACTAATGATTGAGAAGAAACGTGGTTAGTTGGCCAAAACAAAGCATAAATTCTGTCTATTGGAACACACATTTAATTTCACTTTATCCGTTGCTTTTATCGCGATATACGGTGTTAATTTTGCAACAGTAAATAATCTGAGCGTCTGCTGTGGGGTTCAAACACAGGAACGTTCTGCACTTCTCGTTGGTAGCTCGACGCGTTGACCACTTATGCAAGAATGCACCTGGAGAGTCCACTAATATTTTACTGAATCGTTGAAATTAAATGCTAATTGAAATATAGTTTAAAATTTAACCTGTTTTCAACATGCAACTGAAAACG
The DNA here is from genome assembly GCA_022664845.1 of Lepisma saccharinum. Classification (NCBI taxonomy): domain Eukaryota; kingdom Metazoa; phylum Arthropoda; class Insecta; order Zygentoma; family Lepismatidae; genus Lepisma; species Lepisma saccharinum. Next base: position 3,930 of record JAGDQP010036896.1, on the reverse strand, counting down.
TGAATAATACATTTATTTGCATTGTACTTGTTTTAATTGTAATGTATAAGCAATTAAATTAGAAACAGAAGTGTGAAACTTAATCTAGGACATACTATGAATGATAGTTGAAAGTAAGTCATATTAACGTGATAATCAACGAAATTCTATCTTCGTTGAAATATAGTTTAAAATTCCATCTGTTTTCAACGAGCATATGAGAACACCAAAATAAGTTTATGTCATTCAATTAGTTTTAATTATATTTTCGGCATAACCTTAGTAAGAAATGCATTAAACAAAATCTATTATCTCATAGTTGAAAATAACATACTGAATACGCGTTGTATTAACGTCTTATCAACGCAACGACGTCTTTTTTGAAATATGATTTTAAAATAAAGGTTGTTTTTTTTTCAACCGATAACGGTTAATCAACGAAATGATCCTAAAAGTAACATTGAAAACACGTATGTGTGCTACTGGGGATGTCTCCTAAGTCAATCACTTCTGCCCATTTTGAAATTGCAAAGACATGAAAATAAAACAATGAATAGAGAAAAATATGATGTATGAGTAGGTGGTTCTATTAGTGTTAAAGCAATGCACTTGACGGAAGAGGGAATAACATCCGTGTCACCCTGACAATAGTTTAATGTCTTAAACAACTATGTTACTAAGAAATCTTAATGATCCATTTTTCTCACTTCATATTGGAAATATCTTGTACAAAAATGAGTCATCGTTTTATCAGGAGGTAATGTGATACTTCGGATTCTTATTTTAGAAACGAAAAAAAAAATAGTTTTTCTTTTAACGAATATAATTTAGATAGTACAGGGTGGGGAAGAAGTTACGTAGCATTCGTCTCATAGTAGGGATGCGTTAAAGTTAGTATGGTATTTTCATGCTTTATTCATTGTTTAATCTAATCAGTAGCGGCTCGTGGCTTCATGACGTGGTAGTGCCAATAAGTTCAGCACCAAAATACTCGAGTATAAAACGATCGTACATAAATGGTATTATAAACAAAAATAATTCCTGTAAAACCCAACCAAGTTAATTAGAAATACACAAAATTTGTTGTATGAATTTGAATATAAGCTTTCGATCACGTATCTCTATCATATCATATAAAATTTAAACCCTAGGAAAACTCCTAGGCTCCAATTTTTAATTAATTCTGGGTTCATTATTAGAGGCTTGCCACTATAATGTTTACTTTGTCCGTGATATTATGCACAATGTAGTCATTTCGCTAATTGAGTTCTTGTGGAGTTTCTATTACCCACAACGAGACTCTAAGCTGTTTTTTTTCTATTTCAATTATAACGTATTTACTGAGTCTCTTCCTTAACTTGCCTGCCTCAATACCAGCGAATGCAATATTTCTGTCTGTAGTCTCGCTTGAATCCATATGGTTTAGTGGCGTCCAGCTGAAGACACTGAGCTTAATATATATCCACAGTATATAAGGCTATTTTAATCAGCTAGTTGTTACTTCCGATCCCCACTGCCTTTAACGAATTATTTTTTCTGTTCTAAAAAGACTGAAAAACTAATTTCGGCCATGAATTTCCGATGATCGATTCGCTTCGTTGATGATTTGGCTGTGGAGCGGAAAGAGGTTAAGAACATTTCTATTGACGATATTGTTAACGATTGCTAGAATGAAGCAAAGACATTACCTTTTGATACGTTAGAGTTTCTCATCTGCTGTAAATAACATTCTACAAAAAGTTAATAATTAAAATTTTCTTATTTTTTATGTTATTTGTTTTTGGCTATCTCATATCAACAGCAAAGCAATGAGTGTGGATTACGTACAAGGATTTCATTTTGGGGGTGTAAAATCAAAACTTGGAGAGTGTAAGGGGAGTTTTGCGCGGTTTCTGTCGATATTTAACTGCATTTTTTTAACATTCGAAGTATGGGGGATGACACCTCCACAGGGGGGACTGGCAGAATCACTAATTACGTATATGCAGAGTATATAATAAATGCTGCGCTTGGAAATAGGTGAGATACGCCAAGTGATACATAAATTATCCCCCCTCCCCGCAAGCGAAAATTGAAATGACGCCACTGAATGCTACAATTTCAACTATGAGTAGGTTCTCTACAATTGCTCTACAATTTTAACTAAAAGTAAAAATCAATTTTAAATGAAAATGAATAAAACGAACTAAATGACGTGTTAAGGCATACAGAAACGCTATTCACCACTTAAACTATTTCTTTCGATTCATTATTGCTATCTCTTTTAAACAATAACAAATCAAATACCATCTGTATGTTAATGCCAAGCAGTTGGCAGACTGATTACGTCATAACATGGCGGCGCCCGATGAAGCGCAAGGCTGAGAGACTTTTGAAGCAAGTCTTTATTACTGTTGATAAATGCATCACAGAAAGAAAAGAAAATGTTTTCCGTAGTCTACTTTCATAGAATTTTTTTTATTGCAATAAAAAAATACTACCTGAAATTTCCATTGCCGTATCTCTGAAGAGATTTTCCCAGTCATGCCCATACGCAGAATCAATGTTTTTTCTTCAGAAATTTGGGAGAGAAATTCTAGCTGGCTTCAACGTGATTCGAAGTGTAACGAATCGTCGCGTGGATCGTTACAGGTTTCATTGGAACAGGTTGCAAATATAGCGAAGAACTGTCCTTATATATGATACGTTACCTAAGAAAAAAACTACGGAGTAACGCACTAAAACTATGTATAACTTTGTTTTATAATTAACTGCGAAACTACGGGGTACAAACTATCTTCAAACTTGTTAAGCACAATTTAATGTAACCTTACATCATACAAAGTTCTCATAGGTATGTAATAATCCACCTGGATCCCATAGTTAGTTCATGTTAAATCTTAATATATCACCTTATCCTGCTGGATTTCAAATGGCTACCTTCGTCCTTCGTGTGTTTTAACTTTGACAAATTTGCCTCTTTAGTTTCTTTCAAAATAGTAACTTGGTAATTCCTTTGGTAACATTAACTTTTCATAATTCATAGCATGTTTAATTCAAACTATCATTAAAAACGTTTCTTTATCTAAAACAAAAAAGATCTCCTTAGCAAAAATATCAACTTTGTAATATTATACGCAGTTTTATTGCGTCTGTAGTTTCAAAATATAATTATAACTTATAACAGGCAAAATAAAAGTATAAAATTCTACATAATAAAATTAATGCTTTTAATTTAATGCTATCCACTGTATTATTGGGTCCTTATTCTCGTACCTTATAATTCTGTATTTCATTAGCAGTCCCCATATCATGTTTAGTACCAATATTAAACTACAAAAAACAGCACACTAGGCATATATATGTATTTAGACTGTCTCGCTAAACTGCCGCCATTAGCGCACTCTGTTACATTCTTGTTGAACTAGGTATTAACAGCCCTCGAAAACTGTTGTACAGTAAGCACCTTAAAACGCAATGCAAACACTCAGGAAACAGTGTTAACTATAACAACTTATCCAAACCATGCTCATTCAGTCACATTGTGTCTACGTAATTTGTGGGTATGTATACAGCAGTGGTTCTCAAGAGGTGTGCCACGGCCCAGTACTGTAAATCGAAATTTGCTAGGTGTGCCGTGAAACTTCTGATGCGGTGTGATTTTGCTAGTTAGAGTAATGTAAATAATTTCACTGAATATTTAGTTTGAAAAAGGAACAAGAAAAAATGTTCATTAGCTTATACGTATCTTAAACTATAAAATAAAATTTTAATTTATGGTGTAGATGGAATTGATTTTTTTTATGATAAAAGTATTAGTGACCATATTTCCCGCATTATTGCAAACTCGTACGTTACTGTGCCGCTAGAACACGCTATAAAGAATAGAAAGAGAAAGCGCTTGAGAACCAGTTATTTACAGTACCAAGACGATTGTTATGTATGGTATTTACAAAAAAATAAAAAATAAAT
>JAGDQP010036895.1:1399-18857 GCA_022664845.1 Lepisma saccharinum | reverse complement strand
TGATAGTAACGAGTATCGTACAACGTCATAATTACTTTTAAAAGACAGATAAAAATAAAACGTAAGAATCAAACTTTTATTTCCTCAATATCAGTTTCGAATTAAAATCATATTTCAAGTCGTTAAAATGTGATGTTTTTCATTTTAAAATGACATTGTCCTTGTGGACTGTTGTTATGAGATTACTACTTCTGGTGCTGTACAAGGGTACTTCGAATGCAATGTTTATTAATACGTATTAACAGTTGTATTTATTTGATAGTATATTCGCCAAGAACAGTGCATCGTTTTTATTCCTTCGTTTACTTAAGATCTCAAGATTCCAGTATTTTAGCCAATAGTCATCAGTATGGTAAACCCAGCTTGATACATAGTATCCTGACGAAACATTTTTGAGCTGACTCCAGATTGTTACACAAGGTTTTGTTATTCGAGGTAATAGAGGCAAATTCAAGTTTTGGTCTAACTAACAATTTATAAAGATGAACATAGAAACTACAACATTCTTTAAAGTATACCATTGCCTAAAAATGAATCCTATAATTTTCTAGCACCCTGTAGAGCGTTACATATTTGCTCTTCGAATTTTAGGTTTCTATCATACACCACACTTAGATCTCTTATCGTCTTAACTTCAAGAACAAGAGAATTTGAAATGGTATAATTGCTTAAATAATATTGTATCTTGTTTGTATACATCATAACTTTGGTTTTCTTACTATTAACTTCCATTAGATTAAACTTGCACAAATATGTGACATTGTCAAGGTCTTTTTGCAGTAAGTCATTATCTTTAAAATTATTTACAACACTGTATAATTTTAAATCGTCTGTACACATTTCAGTACACATTTCAGTACTTAATACTAATTCGGATATCATTTATAAAAATGAAAATAAGGATAAGCTTATGTGTAGTGAGATAGTGGCTTCTAACAGATAATATGTTGTTCGTTTGCTTCTCACATGCATTAAGCAGCACAAGACTGACATACATTATACAATGTAGCATCTACTATAGTAGGTCAATCGTAGACAAGTTTTATCTCAGTCACATTTCATTATATTCAATTATGTTAGAAATCATAGAATATTCGAATACTTCCGTAGAAACATTATACCGATAGTAACAATACTCAAACAACATTATATTAGTTTCGCAAACCTCATTCAACATAATATCATCATACATCACTTACATTATACAATATCTCACAATATATGACTAAAGTGTAAAAATATTATTCAGAATAATAATGTTGCAATATCGTTCCATAAGCCTGATAATACTACTTAAAACAATAACAATTTATGTCCATTCCATTTCCATTTTTACTTAAGAGAATACAGGAAATGAAGTTTAGTGCTTTGTACTATTTAGTAAAATCTTGCCTTGATTCATCATAATGTCTGGCTTTCGCTTATCTTACATAATATTACATTTTAATACAACTAAATACTTTTTAAACGCTTTTAAAGAATTTAACTTCATGTCTTTCGCTTTCGAACAATTATAATTTAAAGATGGAAGGAAAATCTACACAGGAACGTGACTGAAGGATAACAATAACGCTGGTAATCAGTTCAGATTAGTACAGTTTAAAGTTCTTGAAAAAGTCTCATACAAAGGGTGACAGCGAAATCTATTTTCAAATTTTACGGAAGGAAGATGGCTCAGCTTGGACGTTTTATGGAGGACATCAATACGAATCTGTTTCTGTGTTTACTACAGTATCTCCCTTCTTCAATTGGTATGACATAGATTGATGCTCATACGATAACAGCAGTGTTCGACTAAATGAAATTTCCAGAGAAAGATAGAAATTATTTTCAGAGCGCAGAATCCAGTATTACATTTCAGTTCAAAATCCCAGGTGCTCTAGAGAGATAGATATTTCGGAAATCAGGCCCAAGGAAGATTTTTCGCAGAGATATGACCATTAGATACGACTTTGATACCGAATGAGGTACCATCCCCACAGCAGTCAAATTGATTCACTACAACTTCATCACGAACTACGGCACCGGATTTTCTCGTTGCATGCTCAGTGTACAAGTTATGACGGCGTAGATAGATATAAGATTTGAGTGTCAAGAAACTCCAAAACCGTAATTTTTTCCTCCAGACTTCTTTCGTGGTTATACACGACTTCAAACTCAGTGTAAGCGACTACTGTAACAAACATAATGTCGGGTCTTGTAATGTAGTTATCGTGGAGGCAAGGCAGAGTATTGCAGAAGGATTGCTTTCTTGGTGAGTGGCATTGAGTGTTGATCTGTGAATCAGCACTATATGTCTGATCCTTAGAAACTTGATTAGGACGAAAATGGCAACTAGAAACTATGAATGCGTCACATAATCGTTCCTTAATTTTAATGATGATGTAAGAGTCTCGTGTAATTAATAATGACATCGTATCAATTTCCCAGTGATAAGTAATTCATAGTTCAATGGTGAATTATTCATTACTCGTATTATATTTTTAATTTACATTTTAGGAATTATATAAGCATCTATTAAATAAGTCTGTAGAATCGTGTTCTTCGACGATCACTCTTCTGAGGAAAATAATGGAAAAGATAGCTTTCATATTGCAGCTACTCCTTGGTAATACTTACTAAGTCCACATGGTTTAGAGATTACGGTTGTAGGTATTGAATAAGCATTGATTAGATAGTTCGAGACCCTTTCCCACCAGAAATCCTGACATTTTTCTTAGTCGCATTGGGTGAATGCCGTGATTGTACCTTCAATAGACGCCTTGGCTACTACCTCAGCCATTCCTTCCCTATAGCTATGGTAAAGTATAATATTGGACGGTATAGCCTTTCATAAAAGGCCAGAAATAGAAGGTTTCAATGTTTCTTTTACGACGTAATACTGAGGAAACCCTTCTGTATCCTCATTCATTATAGTCGGCATATGCAGAACTCCGTGTGTACGGCCTCCTACGTGTAGATTAGAGAAAATAAAACAATCTGTCTTTGCCACTAAATCATTGGATATAAGTCAATAGTTCTTATTTTTGAATCCAAGCAATTATTATTTCGTCTGTTAACTGTTTCAGCGAAAGATATAAGATGGTGTATCACGCTCCTCTTTTTCCTAATGTATAGAAGTAATTTTAATTTATATTTTAGTATTTCCCTTAACTTCCAGAAATTACCCATCTTAAACATTTTAATATCTCTTATTCTGTTAACTAAACTACCCTAATATAATACGATATATAACATTAAATTTTCCGAGCGTTCAAATAAGTTTTACATTTGGCATGTTTTGTTTCAGTTGGAGAAGTTGGAACCGCAGGAGACGACGATGGAAAGATCACTGAATATAAACTGACACGACGAGACTACCATGCCGATGGATGAAGTAAGATTATTTCCAGAGTTACATATTGACATTTGCTTTTCTTAAGAGTGGAATATGACTTCAGAGGATGCGGTGTTTCCGAATTAACTAGGTATTGCCTTATAGAAAGAAAGTCACATAAATAATAGACGGAAAATGAAATAGTTAATTAAATATGCATTCTATTATACTAACTCAAAGTATCCATTAAAACCAAAAGTATAAAGTTGGATTTAGTCACAATATTAAAAATTAGATAAGCTACAGGGATCAATTAAGTGATTTTCTGTTCCTTATTTACCAATAATTTTAATTCAAATCATTACATATTCTTGGGTATCAAGAACCAAAAAATTGTAAAATATTCTTTACTTAAATACTGTGTAGTTTCTTAATCGAGATAATTATTTTTATTTGAAGTAAAAATCATCATCTCCATTTGAGAACTATACCATCTGTAAATATAGAATATTTTACTTTTTTAATTCTTTACCAAATTAGATCATCATCTAAGTATCTCATGTTTATTGTTTAAAACTTTTTCTGACTCTTCAAGCATCATTTTTGCGTATTCCTCTTCTTCACTGTCAGAAGTAGAAAACAGATAATAATGTTATCAACTTCAAAAATTGGTTTCACACAAAACAAACTCTAAGATCTGTAGATGTCTTTAATATGTGGTAAAAGTTTTAATCATCGTGGTTGAAATGACAATTTATAAAAAAGTGCAAATCGAAATTGTAAAACTGTGTAAACTTAAAAATAATTGTGGCTGTAATAAGATACCATATAGCAAAGAAAAATGTACAGCTTCATAATTTTAAATAATTGAGAAATATGAGTAAAATGTTATACAGTATCAAGAACATCATAAGCGACAGATGTTCTTTTTGTGTAATTGTGTAAGCGCTTTCTGTGTAAGGGAAATAAAAGAGTAAGAAAACCAAATACAAAGTTTCTGGAAGTGTGGAACTGTAAGAGAAGTGAAATAGTGTGTTGGGTAGAAATTATGCGTATGTGTAAGCTCTGGAGATTAGTTGTACAACAAACAATAATAAAGATGGCAAATATAAAAAAAGGGAGAAAGAGCCTTGAACCTCAGATCTGTACTTTTAATTCCACTAACCATATTAAAGGCAAATGTTATTACTTTATAGTTTTCTTTCAGTCTTTGTAGATATTATGCTTTTGTTACTGTAAATGTCGAGCTGGTATAAGGTGACTTTGTTTATATATGAACAACAAATAGCGTGGGGTAAGTCAACAATGGTTCTGATAGAACCAAACGTTTTTCAATATTCATAAACTTCATTTATCATATTAACAACTACCAATCATAGTTCTTGTAGAAAATGACTATTTCTTTTCGGGAACAGTAAACGTGTACAAAAGATGGTAAAAGAGGGTTACTTACATGTCAGAATGTAAAGACGGACGTAGGCAACTTGGTCCTCTCGGTCCATCTCCTCCCGTAATATGTGAACACGCCCTTGGCGAAACGTTGTCGCATTTCTGTTGTGTTTGTGAAATTCATTTACGCCTGTCTTTATATTCTGACCTATAAGTACCTTTTTATCTGTCTTATTTTAGCATTGTAAGAGGTGGCACAAATGTTGTGCTTATACATATTTTTAAAGTAGGAAGTAATTTTTAAATACCTTTATTATTTAGATGATCCTTGATTTATTTAATTATATTTCTCGTTGGGATGGATCTCCTTTAGTAACTCAGGGTTCTCTACAAGTTGTTCACCACATATGAAAGCTTGTTTTTACTACTAACATTACCTGAATGAACTTAATTTTCACACGTGACCTTTACTCTGCCAATATGTAGTTCATAAGACAAAATAATCTATCCAGAGAGATTTTAAAGCCATTGAACAATAGTTAAAAACCCATTTTCAGGTATTTGTGGGGAAATGTCTTTGAGATTTGACGGCAGGTAGTTGTAATGTACGTGTTTTTCTCTGTAAAACTGGGTTTTCCTTTTAAAGTATTTCCTGAGGTCTGTGGAATTATTATTGTTATTTTATATTTTCTGCAAATCGGGAACAAAATCAGGGAAGAAACAACCGGGAACTGTCCCCGACAATTGAGGACCCTATTTTTGTATGCTAAATTAACTCGATCTTAACCACATATGCATAATTCATCATGATTACTAATAGGAATCATTCTCCAACATTCAGTTCATTCTTTTTAACATTTTTCTTCAATTAATGAATACGTACTTTAACTGTTAAATCAAGTCCGCTTTTTCGTAAAATTTATTTCAAGTTAATTATATTTTTATTTCTTGTTGAACCTTCAATATACAAATAGACATTAGCTACTATTTTTCCTTTAACGTGCCTAATATCCCTGAAGATTTTCCACCCCTCAAGATTCCTGAAGGCTTATTGGCGTTTAAGTCCGAACAGTTCTCTCAATTAGTTGGATCTAATCACTGAACTTCGGGTATTTTACCATTTAAAACAGCAACTTTAAAAATATTAAAGTCTCAGCTTCAAGATAAAGCGATTTACAGAATCCAAAGACACATTTATATTATAGACCAGTGCTTTTCAACCTTTTGATACTCAGGCATCGGCAAACTACAAGAGAAATCTTTCAAGAACCGGCAAAATATCAGCAGATTAGATGTTTATTTAACGTTCAAAACATGATATATCTTCAGATTCTAGTTGTTTCGGGAAGGAAATATAAACTTAATTTTCAGCTGCCGAAATCTACAAAATAGGTGTTAAACTATTAAATGTATTACTTTGCCTAGGACCTGTATAATAGCCTTGTGGACGGCGGTTGAAAACCACTGTTATACACTACTCAGTACTTTGGAGTATACACACCATCTCAACGCGTTGCTCTATATCGCAGTATTGCACAGCGGACATGGCGCCCATTGAGTCATTGATCCATACCTTTCCTGAAAACAACAGCTGTTAATTTCAACAAATACCTAAAGTTTTTGAATCACTAACATTATTAAAACCAAGACAACGTCAATGGCATGATTTAGAAAGAATGCAGTGTGAAGAATGAGTTGACTCAAAGAACGAGATTTGATAATACAATGACTAGAAATTATATTTGTAGCAATTTTAATTTAAGACTTAAGTAATAACAAAAGTGACCATATCTAGTTGCAAAGTAACTAGAGCGGTATCCCTGTCCTAATGCTTGAATGAGCGCTGCACTTATTGAATCGAGAAGATCAAACTGTTGTTGAATAGAATTGTATTTATAATCATAACTCATGTTTAGCTTAGACCACTGGTAGCTTACAGTACAAATCTGGGAAGGAAATCTGTCAAGGCCTAGTTTACAGAAAACACTGTAACTAAGGAAAAAACTCAAGAAACCCCAGTCTGTTTAGAGTAATGTTTAGGATGAAAGTTTCTGTCAACAAAATAAATAATTGTGAGATTTTTCTAATGTAGGCTGAATTGAAGTTAATTAATTCGGATTTGATGTCTCCAATATTTAATGAGTTGAATTGGAAGGTAATAATACTAACTGAAATTTTACACAAGAAAAAAATCTTTGTCAACTTTTCTTTCCCTACTATACAGTCGATCTAAGACATAATGAGAATTCAATTCTTACACTGCATATGCAGCATTGATTTCCTTTTCCACAACGTGTGTGAGCTTGGATACACAATGGAAACCAGTTTTTCGAGCTTGTGGCAATGTTTTGCATGACTGCGTCACGATAAGAATACAAAGGAATATCAAATAAAGTTTACGTTGTTAAATTCTGGGTTAACTTGAATCGCTTTGGATTATAGTCAACATTGTCAGGCAAAAACAATGTTGTGAAGTGGTCTGTTGTAGCAAAAGACAGCGACTAACTGTAAGGATGATTGTGATAGAGCTGGAAATCAGTAAGGATCCTGTTAATTGAATTTCACTGAGCTGCTAAGCATGAAAAATTACTGCTCTGTTCATTAGAAAGTCTTTGATTCTACTTCTCATTCAATCTATCTATAGTCCTGATTTCCTGCCACGCTACTTTCACATATTACTTCAGATTTAACAGGAGCTGTATAATTATGTTTCTATAATAACAAAAAATATCGAAAAAGCCAGGACACACCACAATTGTCTTCCAACACTGGTATCCAAAATTGAAATCATGCTAGGAATGGTAGATGCAATGGCAAATATACTGTTTTGAATCAGGTGATCTGAAGTTATAGGTTCATATTATACGGTGAACGGAGGTAGAAAATTCTTGTTACTTCCTAGTTATATTTGTATTTCATAGAGTAGATAGGATGTAAATTTGTTCCTCTTAGAATTCGTTACATACATTATAAATGTTACAATTCTAAATGGAATTTTGTTTTCTTTATTTTCAGAGCCCTGCGAGTTCGACAGACCGAAGATTTTTTTTTTTTACTATTAGTTGTAATTAGTTTGTATGCTGCAAGTAAGAAGAATCCAACATGAAGAGGACATACATTTCCCAAACTACCTGGCAACCCTGCATCAGAGTAGGAACAGACTTCAACGTCGACGGATTCTTCATTCGGCTCTACTTTCTACGAAGACCTGTTCTTCTTTGAGGATTGGAAACCGCCAGCGTACTTGAGATGTTATTCATCGCTTCGCAGTGAGGGTAAGTGAGATTCGCCTTCTTTAGCAGTTTCAAAGGGGATAAGGAAAAACAAAAAATAGGAAACCACTATGTTTTTTTAAGTTTCGACACCTAAATGTACAAAAAGATAGAAACAAATTGAGGGGCTCAAAGCACAAGGAATAGATCTCTAGTGGAAATTGCTACTATACTGTCATGTCATACTATCTACTACACAATATCTTCATTATATAAGTCTGAAACTAGCGAAAATGTAAGCTTAATTTGAGAATGCTTACTTTGAAATAAACAGGTTACATGTTCGAGGCTGAGTAGGCCGTTCTGTCTAAACTTTTACCTAGTTTTTGGTCATTTTCTCCAGATTAATCTTAGAAGTTATTCCTTGAATTACTCTGCATAGAAAATTAATGGCAATGTCACGATGAAGATAAAATCGTGTAAAAAGAAAGCCTTAATGAATTTGTTGCGTAGAAAGTTTCCTTATATCACATATTTAGCATCATCTTGAGTAATGTTCAAAGTCTTGTAAAAGTTTATCAGTTTTCTCCATATGTCAAGGAACATAATATGTCATTGTTACTGTAAACTATCCTCACATTTACCTACAATAAATTGTAAACTTGAACTTCGTATCTTTTAATTTTTGTTGTGAAAATGTGTTTTTACGGGAAAAGTAATGAACCATAAATAAACCCTATACCATGCCTTATAAGTCACACATAAATAAACTTTAAAGTCTAGACTTGTTGGCGTTCATAGACGATAGGACGTGTTTTTCTGTGTGGAAATGAAGTGTAAAACACTCGTTTTCCTCGCAAGTTATAATGCCACTTACTTCACTACTGACTCAAGTCCTGAATTCAAGTACCGTAGTTCCCCATAATACCAAGTTTCACAAAGTAATTTTTGACCAATTTTTTTTTATTTTGATATTATTTTCATAATGCTTTAGTTTACTTACTTTAAGTTCTATATTGAGATGCAATGGTTTCCCAAAATACCAAGTCTCCTCAAATTTCAAAATGCTTTTTTTTCATATTTCCACGATTCTTATCATATTTTTCCAAAGCCTGTTTACTTTTATTAGGTATCTTTGACTCAGACTGTGTTATTCTTCCACTCTCCTCCAAAAATGAAATGAAAAGAAAAAAAAAAACATTCGAATTATCTTATGTTCCAATTTGGAAACTTTGAAGTCCGTAAAATTTAAACGTTTCTGTTACTGTGAATTGTATTTCTTTTGGAATATCTTGAAGTCTATATTTTTTTATATATCTTTTTTTTTTTTCAGAATAATAGTCTAAGCAAACATTACACAAATCTAGCTAAAATGTTTCTTGTAATTTTGATGATAGTTGGAGAAGGCCTTTTGTTGAAATAAAGGTGCATTAATTTAAAAATTTCGATTAACACTATAATCTTGATTTTCGCTTCAAAGTAACTTAAGCAAAGAAAATAAAACAAAAAAAATTTACAATGTTATAATTATTAGAGCTTAAAAGAAGCATATTAACGCAAGGAGAACGAATCTTATTATCAAAAGTACATACCTTAAATGTTAATTGTAGTTGTTTTCTGTACACAGTAATATTTGCAGAAGCACTTTTCGCTGTCTACGTGAAGCCTTCTTCAGTGTAAATTTATTATTTAACAAATTGTTTATGTATGTATAAATTCAATTTGAAAATAAAGATAATAAATAAGATTACAAATATGTTAAAAGAAGGGAAAAAAAGATTCTGTAAAGTGTTTGTATGTTACCTTGCCATATTTTTCTAAGTCATAAGATATTAGACCAAACTCAATTGTAAATGTGTAAATGTAAATAACTGCTGAAAATTGTAAATGTGTTGAACACATGTGTGTAGTAGGTTTATTTTATGTGCGTGGATATTAATAGGTTTATTTTATGTGCGTATACATAGTTAACAGGGAATAGTGAACTGAATATTGTAAATATATTGATTAACATTTAAGAACTTTTCTTATCTTTATTTATATATTTACTCATCCCATAATTTAACGGTATACGTTGACAAACCTGTACATATGATAAATCTAATAACATCTACGCACATGTTGATGAATATGTTTACAATATTCAGTACACTATTAGCTGTTAATTTCTATATACATGAACATAAAATAAATCTAATAATATCCACTTACAGGTGATCAACATGTTTATAACTTTCAGTAATATTCCATTTAAGTGTGGTTAAATATCTTATGACTTGGCAACAGTGATAAAAGAATTTAAGGTAAATATCCAAAACAATTGCAGTAACGTACAAACACTTTACAAAATATATTTTTCCTACTTTTATCGTACTGTATTTGTAACCTGTTCACACAAACTTTCAGGTAGAGGGCGAAAAGCAGTTGCGCAGAAGTGACTGTTCTAGGGTAAAGAGAACGATAAAAATTCGTAATTTTTATTATTATAGCTAAATTATAACTTTGTTCTATATTGTTACCATCAAAGTCATTATATCAAAAATAATGTTTTGAAAAACCACTGAGATGTCGTCGTTTAGTTTGACATTTCTTGCCAAGCACCGTACGAAGACTTTGTGTATTCACTAGTGAAGAACAGTATACATTATCTTTCCGGGACAAATTTCTAACGTTTCGTTTATCTCGGTTCTTATACAATACATTTCCCTTCGAAATTCTTCAGTATGTTGTATAAGACTTGGTGTAGTTCTGGTTTGAAATAAATTTACTTTGTTATGCTCTTAAAAGAAAACTTCCCACCGTCTTGCCTTACATAGGCAGCAAGTTGTCGCCCTTGTCGCGTCGACGGTTTATACATTCAGACTGAATACTTATAAATGTACTCTACAACTGACTCTTTTCAAGAAGTTACAAACAAAATTGTTCCATTGATACGAAGCTTTTACTTTTTATTCTCGGTTCACTTTGTTTATGAATTTCGTTATTACAATTTATCATTCAACGTTATAGAACTAATTTGGGAAAAAAGATTGAAAGATTGCAAAGTGAAGCTTAATGCAATTAGAAAGGAAACTTTTACTAACGTAACTTCAATTGATTTCTACAAAGCAGCGTCCTTTTCAGAGGGTACATATCAGAATTAATCCGTTTGTGAACTGTTAGCTTGCATCAACCTTTTAGTCATCAATGTAAAGTATGTATATATAAGTGTACAGCCTGATAACTGAGTTCTTTTAACTTTTTGACTAAATCTTCCACACAAGAGAGGAAGAGGTAGGTGCTTTTGAGAGAATTGTTAACTGCTGCTTCAGCTGACATATTGATATGTTGAACTTGTTTCTTGGCCTTACGTTTCGCTTCCAACAAGACTAGCGCATGGCATTATAACTTCAAAGTAATTGCAATGAAGTCAAATGGCTGAATAACAAATTAGCAACCTAGCGATTAGCATTCTCTTTGCCTTTCATAACTGTCACCAAGTTCGAGAAATTTTACCCATACGCTGACAATGAGTTTAGGTCAAAGTGATTTTAATAGCTTTTTCTTGACGAAGTAAGAAAGTTACATGGACTTTAATCATTTGATAATAAACTTAGCAGCATACTTTGCACAAATAAAAAAAGAAAGGAGGGAAGATAACACCTAAATACAAGTAAATGATAGTAGAATAGAGAAATATTTGTAGTTTTTCGTATCAGCTCTTAGTGTCAATTAACAAAACAGCAGATAGATCATTAACAATGCCAGTCTGTGCGGAATGTCTAAGTAATCTCTTCGTAATCGAGATGTAATTGAATTGAATCATGTTTTCGCTCATTTTCCTGGTTTTATTCTGTTTCTGCTTCAGTCACATCAGGTTAGTGTTCATATGATGACTTGAATTAAATCAGTGGTCTCTAGGATATTCTTCCTTATTTAATGGATAGTGTACAGTTATTGACAAGATATCCTGAATCCTTCAGTTGCTGTAAAGACCATAGAAATATAGTTTGAGTTTGAATTAAGGATTATAAAATGACAACTCGAAACATCAGTTTTTAAGTTTAGAAAATATTTAGGTAGATATTTTAATACTAATGAGGAAAGGGATCAAAAGTCCTTAAAGTCGTTAAGATTTTAAAATTCTTTAAATTTGAATCAATTAATGTTTTTCTGATATTTTCAAGTAACTCTGTTGTCTTTTAGGATTCTAAATGATCGACGGGAAGCTGTTTGGTGGTGACGACCTCCTCAACGACAACAATGGTGCAGACAGGAGGACACAACGTGGCTAAGCATTAAGTAACTAAATAATTGTTACTATAAAACAGAGATCTTGAAATATACCAAACGTTAATGTAATAATTCCATGTGGATATCAAACAATAAAACTACACAAGTGTGTACATATTCTAAACGTTCTCTTCTCCTTCGAGGGGAAGATGACGTGGTGATTATGTGTGGCAATATTTATTTCGAAGGACTGCACTCCATAACTTCCATCAAATCTACTTAGGTATCAAGTTCTACATGGAATAGACGTAGCTCAGGTGGTAGAGCGTTGGCTTAGCCTTTGAAAGGTATTTAGTTCGCACTCAAGAGGTGACCATCCTGACTGAGGTTTCTGCAGGGTTTCTCTCAGTCGCACCAGGTTCGCGTCGAAATTGAACCTTCAAACTATACCCCGGCTGATTTCACTAGCATTCCCTCCCCCTCCCTATCCCAGCGTGGGCTAAATAAACACAATTCAAATTCACATTTGCTTTTTCCCATTCCTTGCTTCACGAAATACTACCAGAGTCCAATTTTTGGCCTTACAACTTACCATTCATGCATCTTGCGAAATACAATAAAAATGTATTAAGCAAGTTCTTTGTTGATCTATGTTTAGAATTTGCATAGAAACTTAGCGCCGTGGTCTAGTAGTGAAGGTCGCTCTTTACCGACCGCTTCTGGGAAGGCAACTTTGATTGAAATCGAGCTCATGGCTACCACACTTATTAAAGTTTAACTTGGTTTCACCCAAGCACTCCAGGTAAATGATGGAAAATAAGTACATTACCTTCAAAAGGTCAGGAGCTTTCTCTTCTCTTTCCTTCTTCCGCAAACAAATTAATACTAATGGATAAAGACGGCCTGAAAGTTAAGAGGATGTAGGGTTTACTATTATTCGTTAAAATTTTCTTTTCCTCCTTTTCAGCATGTAGCTTAGGGAGACTTCTCAAATTGTTTGTAACAGGGTTCCCACTCATTTGCCAAGATCAAATTCCCTGACTTTTCCCAATTTTCCAGTCACTGCTCAGAAATTTCCAGGTACCCCATTTTGTATATATATTATAATTCCATGGGAAAATAAAGATCATAATTGCATGAAAATAAAGATACATCAAAATATTTCACTGTATATTTCTCTTAAATTGCTTCATGGTCTCCAAGTAATTTCCAAGTAATGTCCAAGTAAGTTCATTAGCCTCCAAGTAATTTCAAAAACGATTTAACATTAAATGCCTGCTGTAGCTAAATGAACTTCAAACAATAAGATATCAAATTCCCTGACTTTTCCAGGTTTTCGGACATTTTAGTGAAATTCCCCGACTTTTCCAGGACTTTTTATTGCTAAGCTGAATTCCCTGACTATTCCAGGTTTTTTAGGTGAGTGGGAACCCTGTGTAATCACTATAATATTGCTTATGCTTTACAAGCAATTCTTAGGCTAAGAGAAGGAAGCGAGTGAGCTCATTTATACAAGAGGCGAAGAGACATTTCGTCACGATAAGTGAAAGATTCTAGGTTTAGGGAATATGCTAATTTGGAGATTGAACCATGAAAGCCAAGAAGACGACCTAGCCAAAGTTAACCTGATAGCACAAAAAACGGTTTAGGGCTAACCCAATGTGACGTTCAATAGGAATTTAGTTGGAGAATGAGCATTATAATTAATGCAGGAAGTGTATCTTTGAAGTGTAGTTTCAAATGTACTTTTTCTTGCAATAAAGAGATGGTCAGAATTATGATCCTCGAACTTTTGCCCTAATAGGTTCTAATCTACTTGCAGTATTCTTCAAAATATCAAACAAAAATCGTAGGTGCCGATACGCACTTTGAGAGTGTAAAAAGAATTGTTCGAAGTTGAACAGGAGCTGCTGAAATTTACATGCCGTCCTACAGCCGTGCCCACGACCCTGTCAAGCAGTTAACTTCCAGCTCCTCAGTGTTCTTGTGTGAATATTATTAGTAGTTTGTGTCAGTTAGCGCCTAATTTGTTTACCCATACTGATTGATACAGTACAATGTATGAGTGTTCATTCGGATGACAATAATCTCATATGAATAGTCTCATATTTTTTTGTGAGTTTACTTTTACTTTGTTTACTAATACGGTACAATATATTAGTCAATCTTCCAACCATCTCAAGGGTCTCATGTGAAGAGTTTATTTATTTTTGTTTTTCTTATATTCCTAAGAAAAGTTGCAGCCCAAACAATTACCTTCCGTTTTCTTCTCGTGTGGATAAGTTGAACAGACAAAAATTTACAGATGAAGCCCATAAGTGCCAAGCTTAGAAGTTGAGATTTTTCGATCTAATTTCAATATTTGCAGTTAAATTTTAATTTTTTTATTCGTTTCTGTCGGCTTTAATCAATGTTTCGTAACTTATCTTCTTCTAGAGACCATGACAGAGGAGGTCATCACCTTCTGCAGCTAAAGAGGAGGAGCCAACAACGTTCAGAATGAAAACACTTGTGTGTAGATCTTTGTCTCCTTACCTCCTTCAAAAATGGGTTTACAAATATCGTCGTAACTAGTCATACACATGTTATTTACAACGGTTCTCAAATTAGCAGATATTTCTTAATATTTTGGTATTATCTAACCCCGAGAACTATGGTATACATGATATACTGGAATATTATAAAGGAATATTTAGAAAATAGATACGTCAATAAATCTATCAGTGGTGGGATAATTTATCTTGACAACGTGACAAATCACAAGTATTTAAATTGAAATGCTGATAGTAGATACAACAACAGTGGACAAAAGGTATGTTAGTTACCCCAAGAAAGACAATATTCATCTTCCTTACCAATCACTGACGTTGAAAGTAAATATTATATTGCACTGAGATATCACATTATTTAACAATCAATAAAGCCGTGGAGTTCTAGGTCGGCCCGCTATCCAAACTATTAAGTCTCATGTACTTATTTGCATGTTATTTGTTTGTGTTAATTTCTTCATGTTTATATTTTTAAGTGTTGTAATGACAATGAACTCGTATCGTGAGTTATTCATCAGGGACATGAACATTTTATCTCTGCAATTTTCAGTTATTAGGAGTTACAATTCGCTGTACTCTAGTTTGTATGAGTACGTGGAATCCGATCCCGATGAAGATTTGGATATGGTGCAAGGGGGCCGTTTTTGTAGTTTTTGGTCGTTACCCTTGGTCTTCGACGACATGAAGACGACGACAGTATCAGAGGGAAGATCCTGATATTTCAAAGATGCTTAAGGATCATAATGAGGGGAAGGACATTTCGAACCAGTTTGATGTGAGGAATGGTTTAGTTTATCGTAAAACCAAGGCGGTGGCAAATCCATTCAAAACATGGTTACCTTCCGTGTTACGTAGTATGATCCTACAGTATTATTACCTATCACCTAGTCATGGTGGGCATCTAGGGGTGTACAAGACAATGAAGAAAATAGCACGTAATTTTACCTGAGATGGTGTATTCGATCAAATTCGTGCCTACGTCCGTTCGTGCGTCAACTGTCAGAAATCCAAGATTGATCACACCAAGCGTCAAGGAGAACTTATTTCCAGTTTCTCTAGGAAACCGAATGGTCATTGGCGGGTCGATTTGGCAGGGCCGGTAACGTCGAGTCAAGGATACAAATTCCTGATGTTGTGTCTTGACAGTGCTTCTCGCTTTTTGCACATCGTTCCCTTGCGAGTTGCAAATGCGAAAACGATCACGCATGCGCTGCATAAGTTTTTTCCCAGTTTCGGTACATCGAATCATTGTCGTGTGACAATTCATGCTACTTCCGATCGAGTGAGGATCTTAACTTTTGACGTAGAACCACGTTTTTCTCCCCATAAACTATAATAGTGGAGGTCGGGTAACTTGGAAATTGACTGTCACGTATTCACGTATAAGTGCAAGCTGTGAAGAAAAATTTGAACTGGAAGTAGCTAAGAGATGCTAAATTGAACCGGACATTTCGAAACAGGTTTAAACTAATACAGGCTCAGATTTCGCACTAACGTTAAACTTGTGCAATCTGTATTTCAAGAAATGACAGTTGATTTGCTGCATTTGATAATAAATATACTAATTATAATATCCAAGAAACTATTCAACAAATTATATTCTTTTTAGTAATTATAAAATCAGAAAGCCAACTAAAATGCCTTCTTTAATTTTTTTTATTTTTAAGCCACAAAACCCTAGTTAAAATTATTTTTCCACCTCGCGACCCACTTGGACTCAACACGTGACCCCCTGGGGATCGCGACCCTGACGTTGAAAAATCCTGGTTTAGACTGTATTATGGCGGGTTCCCATGGCGATGTGAGCTAAGACTTTTTAGTCTTCCATTGTCTGTAGAAATAAAGTATTCATACGAGCATCACCATATTACATATAAAGATTCCAAGAACGCTATTCAAGGTCGCGACACAAAGTGAGTTAAAAAGATATTTTTTTCGATTCACGAGTGCCGGAGATCTATAAAGAGAATCTAATCCTATGTTTCAACAGGTGCATTTTCAAGACAAGGAACTAGTTTCTTCAGAATTGACAACTGTGTTGCCAAGTTTCATATCTTCACCGAATGCCAAAAGCTAACCGAACAGGCAAAATTAACTTAGATTTTTGAAGAAGGAAGGGGGTGAGGGATCTGTATAGATATTGCAACAAGTAAATGAGTCATTCTTCAGCATATGATAGAAGGAGAAGAACAGATAGATTAGTCAAAATAGAAAACGTGTTCTGATTATCAGAAGCAAGAACGGGGAGAAACATGATTTTAAAAGAATTATTCAATGATGCTAATCAGTTTCCTTATCTCTAAAGCACACCATTCAACCGTACAGAATAGTGAATGTCAGTTGCTGGAAAGGAGATGCAGAAATGCCTAAATAATAAAAAATATTTGATCTACATTGTTGAGGCAATGCAAATGGCGATTCCAATTTCATCACAAATGAAAAGGTGATATTTTTACTTTAATTCACAATGGTTCATCGTGTCTTTAGACCTTGCAATGTTAACTTAACTCATTTCCTGACGTCATACAATGTAGAAATAAGTAAATTAAGTCGAGTGACATACAATATTTCATTGTTGCTTTTATATATTTCTATATATTTATAGGGCTGATTTATTTATTGACTGCTTCTATGACAATTTTAATGCTTGTTCAGATCCTCCATTTTTTCCTGATGTAAAGTCTAAAACTCCTCATTGCCTATCAGATATAAACACAACCGCTGGGGAAGTGAATCGTCTTCTAACATCTCAAAAATTCTCCAGAGCCTATGGAACTGAC
>JAGDQP010036893.1:0-18858 GCA_022664845.1 Lepisma saccharinum | reverse complement strand
TAGGCGGTCATAGTATACTAGCCCCCGTGTCGTATTTGTTGTGGTTGCTGAAGAACGTACTCTAGCTACCAGGGCTGTAGTTATATTTTATAAAAGGCTACGACCCCTTTCTTAGCCATATTTAACATAGCAGAAATTAACCCCACATAGTACACGATATGCAGCTATAATCCCTTTCTAGCCCTATTCTAGCCCTTAACTACCTGGGCCTAATTTAACAAAATTGTACTAAGGTCAAAGGTCAAATATTTAACCGTGTATAACTCGTAAACGGCTAGATATATTGAGATTTTGTTTTCACATTTGTTATAAGGGCATTGAATACTACATGTGGAAAAGTGGTGACCACGAGGTTAAAGGTCAAATCTGTAGTCAGTTTGCTAACTTCACCACTAGTGGTCGTAGAATAATGAAAGCTATAATGCAATTTATTTTAGTCCCGGGAATGTCAAATTTAAAAACAACTTCTTTCTACCTATTGTCGCTTCCAGGATATAGTGGTTTGAATTTTGTCGTATTTTGACGTTTTAGACGCAGAGATGAGAAACTCGAAAATTATATGTTATTTGGATCGCTGATACAGAATATGAAATTTGCTTCTCTCTACCACCTACCCTTTCCAAGATATAGCGGTTCGAATTTCCTCTATTGGTCTCAGAATTAAAAGACTCGCAGATTATATGTTATTGGAGTCACTAATACCGAATGCTTCTCTCTAGTTATTGTCGCTTCCATTGATATAGCGGTTCAAATTTGTGAAATTATGGAATTTTAGACGCAGAATTCAGAAACTTGCAGAGTATATGTTATTTGAGTCGGTGATGCAGAATATGAAATTTGCTTCTCTCTACCTATTGTCGCTTCCAAGATATGGCGGTTCGAATTTTATCGAATTTTCGAATTTTAGACGCAGAATTGAGAAACTAGCAAATTTGGGTCGGTAATGTCGAATGTGACATTTTCTTCTCTGTCCCACTTACCCTTTCCAAAATATAGTGGTTCAAATTTTGCTCTTGTGTTCGCAAAACTTTAAAACTCGCAAATTATATATTATTTGGGTCGGTAATGCTTCGATAATATGGCAGTTCGAATCGAGAAACTGGCATATTGGCTTGGTAATGTTTGCTTCCACCTTAGTCTACACTCCTTTCCAGCTAAATTCACAAATTCATTAATGCGTCTAACTATTTATATATTCTCCATGTTGCAAAAAAGCGGGGTAATTGTAATAATAATTACTATATTCACAAGTAAGACTCGTATTTTTCATTAATTATACACCCTGTATTACACGTGCTTTGACGACAAGTACATGTTCGGTATAGATTACCCTCTCAGATTATACAGAAAATTAAGAAAACTCAATGAGCATGTCGCGATGTGGTGTTGGAGGAGGTATTAAAATGTGGAATTCGACGTTCTTTCCTTAAATTGCACTTTAATAACTAGTGGTTATGGATGTACTATACTTTTTCTTTCGTTTGCTGGGATTATGACCTAATATTGGTTGTTCAAATCTTACCTTTTTGGTCTTAGAATTGAGAAACTTCTTTCGCTTCCATAATATGGTAGTTTAAATTGAGAAACTCGCAGCATAGCCAAAATTACACCGGGCTTCCATTGTAACTGAACTTGTTTGGTGCCATGACACATTAGTAGTGGTTATAGTGAATAAATTTCATTGAATGCGTATAGTGACTAGCAAAAATTATTCGAACTTTGTAGTGTTTTTACAACATTTGAAATTTGTTACAACCAACAAAATAATGATGTGTGAGATGTTCACAAATGGGCCTCTTCCAATTACACAATTCTGCTTCTTTTTTGTTGGTGTACATTAAATTTCTCAACACACTAATGGTTTTAAAAAGCAAATATTATTCTATACTGTTCGCTAGTAGTTTTTTTTAATTTTCAATTAAAATATGACAAACAGTAAGACCCTAATTATGAAAATAGGGTTTTATAGCTACTGCTCATCCTCTTCCAAAACAAAATTTTTAACAACCCCATAAGGCCCAGGCTTCTAACCGTATTGTTAAATATTGGCAAATGAATAAACACACCAATAAAACATTATTCTTTGTGAAAAGTACAAAACTCCGTGTTAAATGTTTAACTTATAACAGAAAGGACCTAGGTTCGATATTTTCAGAAGGCCATCCTTCTGTAACATGTTAATAAATGCGTCATAATTGTTACTTTTATTTGCTGGCTAAACTTTTGGTAAACTTTATTTTTATATAGGTCGGTTTAGTAACTATAGAGCTTGGCCCGTCATAATTCTCCCCCTCACCACCTGACTTGTCTTCTTTGTTATAGTTTAATAACATGTCGCCACTTCTATTGAATTATTAATTTTCTCTCATAAAATTCTTTAAATAGTTTCGAAAATATTTTCGCGCTACCAATCTTTAGAAATAATAAAAAAGTAAAAGTACGCCGTAGCTAATGTCAAAAAATATTAACGAGTTTGCTATATTTACACTAGACTGGAGACTATACTCGACCTAACCTATAGAACAATGTATAGGGTGTGAAATAAATTTTCGGTTGCTAGAAAAAAGACATTACAAATTAACGCATTTAAACACCAGTAAATACCACCCTTTCCTTATTCTTGTTCGCTGCTGCCTTAAGAGGACCCAGCTTTATCTCAAATTTAATATTTAAATCTAGTTGTCCACTCTCTAAGTCGTGTTCCAATCAACAATTAGAGACATACAAATCGGAAATACCTGCAAATTTTAAACATACCGAGTCTTACCTCTATACTCTAATAACTGCATAGCTTCTATTAATAATTCTTCTCCTTCCTGTAAATCTTCCAATCTTTGACAGTGACTCACTTTAACATCTCTCTGTATTATTCCCATTAATATAGTGTCAATTTCGTCTAAAGTGTCCTGTTTCCATTTAAACTCTTCCTTATTCTTAAAAACTCTATCATTCGCAATAACACTTCTAATACAAGTAAAGCGATATCCATTAAAATATTTTACACCACCTGTTACCACGGAAGCAAAACTAATATGGTTTGGGAAATAAACAATTCTAAGTCCATTATGCTCTAGGAAACAAAATCCTACATTCTTTAAATAAGATACATTGGAATATAGCTCCAGAAACATTCTTATACCCGCCTTTTACATAATAAACAAGCTTATCTTCCAGTTGATCATTCTTAGCTACTAATGCACCCACATATTTAAAAGACTTAACCTCTCTAACAGTAAAAGCAAACACAGAATAAGAACAATCTGTATCGAATTCGCTCCAAAACTTAGAAAATAGGCCTTTTAGTTCTTCTTCTTGCTGCTCCCTCTCTTTAATAATATTCATCAATTCTCTATATCTCTTCTTTCTTTCTTCTACAGGTTGTTTATTTAAATTTCGATATTCTACTTGCATTTGTTGTATTTTTAGCTCTTCTAATTCTTTAGATCGCTTCTAAATGGACTGCAAATAAACTTACTAGGTTGCTATATTTCTCTTACAGTACACTGATATAAACGATGGGTAATATTAATCCTCTTTGAAACACCTCCGGAAGAACATCACTTGTGTCCACTAAACCAAGAGCTGGAAGATAAATATATTTGGAGATAGTAGAAAAAAGAGAATTACTCTTAGTAAAATATATTTTTTCCTCTTTTAAATAACACTTCTGCTCTATAGAATTCGATCCTCCTCCTCGCACTCTCATACAACACAATTAAGAGGTAATGTGTTTAAACTAAAAGCAGAAAGTACAAACATTATTAACTTTTCTCGATCTTCGCTCTTATCGGGTAACTTTACTTGGAAACCTGTTAACTTCGTAGTGTGTAAATTCCCCCAATAAGCATAACTTAAAAGCTGTTGTGTTTTATTGACTAGTAAACAGCTGTTCTGTAAACTGTCTGTTAATTTTGTCCACATCTTAGAAATCGGAACCTTATAAAACGGAGCGTTTGTAAAGTATTCTTTGCTATGTAAAATTAGATCTAAACAGTCTTGTATTGGATCCCACTTGTAACATTACTCATCGGAATAGTTAAAGATAGTAGATTCTAATCTCGTAATCCCATTTTCTTGTGCTAAACTACTTTCGAATGTTTATTTTAATCTTTTATCAGGACAATTAATGTAATCTATTAAATGGTTTCCTAGATTCTTACATGGGCCCAGAGATGTTAGTTGGCAAACAAATTTGTTATAAATTTTAGTAGACGAACCAGTTGTATTCCATCTAAGACAATCTATACCTACAGAATTATCGTTATTGCAAATTGTGTTAATGTTCTTTCCAAAACTTATTATAGGAGAACCTGCCATTCTACAATTAAAATTACTAACAATATATTGTTCCATCTCCCTCTTAATAAATATACCAGCAAAATCTTGTGTAATGTCGAAGTCTAAAAGAAAGTAATAATTATTCTGTCTGTAGTTGCTCTAAGATCTGTGGTAAACGCTCTAGTAATTTTTCTATGGGTACATCTGCCAATTCTACTTTATATGGAATAACAGTCGAATCTTTGTACTTTCTGGTTATGTCTCCCAAATATTTCTCCACAATCTGTTGTACATCTTTTGCCCTTTTAGTCGACAAATTTAGAAATAAGCGTAATTTGGCTTTAACACCATGTAAAGCTAAAGAAAATTAAGAAAAGTTGGCTCGTATAAATGTGTTAAAAGAACTACAAGCATTTTTCTTAATTAGAAAGCTATTGTTAGTTCTTTCTCCCTCGCAGCACAATTCCCAGCTAGAAATCTTAACAAGCATAATATTATCGCAAAATGGTGGTGTAATTGGCTCTAAAGATGGAAGTCTTGGTTCTCCATCGGCATAAACAATATCTCCAATGTTTGTAAGTAAATTGTTGTCGTGCAGGTTTGCTAGTAGTAGCCATTGGCTAAGTCTTTCTTCAGTTGTTTTATCCTTACCTAATAATTCCCTAACAGAATAAACTGTAGTATTAATATCAGCATCCATTATTGGTAGACTAGAAGAAAAATTTTAGGGAAATTTTTTTGTGTAATGTAATTTATTTTAAACTAATGTTATTATTACTATTTTTGCAAAATCAGCTATTAATTCGAAATTGAACTGTAGTGTTATAGACTATTATTATTATTATCTAAGTAATTGTAACGAGTTAAACAAAATTTAATTGCTTTTTTAGAAAACTTTTTTATTTTACGAAAACATTTTATGAAATATAAATTAAATATTTTTCTTACAGCAATTTCCCTGCTTAAGTCTACACACAAAGTCAAAGGGAATGTCGCAAAAGCACTCTTCAAAACATGCCACCACACATTCGACGCCCACTTTTGCAAAAGTACACTCACAAATAACCATTGTTCCCTGGTTCATCTGCTACAAACTAAGTCACAATTTAGTTCTCTCTACAATTTTTAGGCTTCGTCAACCAATTATTACCTAGTGTTTGTGGTGTTGTGAGAGGAGCTAACTCAAATATGCCTTTTGCAGTTCATTTTTGAAGACTTTACTCTTTGAACAGTTGGTTTTCGAATTGCGTAACTAGGTAATGTCATTGGCCATCAGCCGACAAGCAGTTGTAGAGTATCCTAACAATGAAGGCATACAAACACACACACACAAGTACTGTAAAAACGAGTTGCAGCTAGTAATAAATAGAAAGAAAGACATGTCGTATAAATGAAATTGTGGGGTACAAAACAGTTAAACCTCAATCTTGGCAGTTTAATTTTCAAGTAGCCTTCAGTACTTTCTAGCTTTCGTTTTATTCAAAAACACTGCTTGTATTTCTACCAAGTTACAATTCAAAGGCTAAATTATGCTGAAGGTATTTCGAAGTATTCGAGAAGGAGTATGTAAATTTCATTATTTTCTTCTAAAAATTTACTACAAGTACTCCATAGGGTCGCAAAGCGTGAAATACAGACATCTTTAATTAATTCCCATTTAATAAACACTTGTGCAAGTTTCTTTCCAAGCAAGCTCTCTCCAATATGGCATTGACACCTCAAAATTATGTTCTAATTTCTTTTTATTCGCCAAATACGGGCTCTTTACTTAAGCAATGTCACTTTTTCAATATATTTTGGTCCTTCCCAATAACAAAACACCATTTTACGAGGTGGCATATTCAAATTTGTCACTTTTTCACAGTATAAATTCTTAGAATATTTCCCAATTAATTATTTTCTACAATGCATTACAGTTGAAAGACTATTTTATAGCTGAAAATAATCCGCCTCAAAACATGGGTTGGTAGACGTCTCACCCACGTTTGGCCAATTAAAGCAACAAACATTTAATATTAGGGTGAATATGTGTCCTAGCACTAAACAGGTTTAGTTACAGTGGAAGCCTTGTGTAATTTTAAATTTAAATTCCCATATCGCAGAGTCACAATAATAACAACTGAAGTGCAAATTGTTTGTTATTCTTTACCAAGGGCGTACAATTTCAATTTTAAATTCCCATACTGTACAGTCACAATAATAGGATCTTAAGAGCACATTTTATTCTCTATATTTTAACGAGGACGTACAGCAGCAAATACAATTTCAATTTTGAATTTCACATACTATAGAATTATTTATGTAGCAACTTGAGTGCATACAAATTTCATTCCCTAATAATTAGCGAATGCAATGCACAGAGAATATACATTAGCAAATGCAATTTTTATTTCAAACCCTATCTCGTACAAACAAGCATTTTCAGTTTCATAGTTTTGGGAAGCGAATTTCGCCAATCCCGAATACTGCGAGTTTGTCAATTCAGTCTGTCATATTTTGAAAGCAACGATAGGTAGAAATAAGTTTCGAATTCTGGAACCAAAAGAGCCGCCATATCTTGGAATGGGTAGGTGGAAGAGAGAAGCAAATTTCACATTTTACATTACGGACTCAAACAACATAATCTGCAAGTTTCTCAATTTGGTGTCTAAAATGTTAAAATTCGACAAATTCAAACCACCATATCTTGCAAGCGGCAATAGGTAGAAATGAGCAAATATCACATTCGGTATTATAAACTTCAATAGCATATAATCTGTGAGTCTCTCAATTCTAAGATCAAAAGAGCAAAATTCGAACCGCTATATCTTGCAAGGGGTAAGTGGTAGAGAGAAGCAGATTTCATATTCTGCATCAACGACCCAGATAACATATAATTTGCGAGTTTCTCATCTCTGCGTCTAAAATGTCAAAATTCGAACCGCTATATTTTGGAAAGGGCAGGTGGTAGGGAGAAGCAAATTTCATATTCTGCTGAACGATCCAAATAACAAATAATTTGCGAGTTTCTTATCTCTGCGTCTAAAATGTTCAAATTCAATAAAATTCGAACCGTTATATCTTGGAATGGGTAGGTGGTAGAGAGAAGAAAATTTCACATTTTACATTACCAACTCAAATAACATATAATCTGCAAGTTTCTCAATTTGGTGTCTAAAGTGTAAAAAATTCGACAAATTAAAACCACCATATCTTGGAAGCGACAATAAGTTGAGAGGAGCAAATGTCACATTCGGTATTATCAACTTCAATTACATTTAATCTGCGAGTTTCTCAATTCTAAGTCCAAAAAAGCAAATTTCGAACCGCTATATCTCGGGAAGTGTATGTGGTAGACAGTAGCAAATTTCATATTCTGTATCAGTGACCCAAATAACATATAATTTGCGAGTTTCTCATCTCTGCGTCTAAAATGTCAAAATTCGAACCGCTATATTTTGGAAAGGTAGGTGGTAGGGAGAAGCAAATTTCATATTCTGCTGAACGATCCAAATAACAAAGAATTTGCGAATTTCTCATCTCTGCGTCTAAAATGTCAAAATTCGACAAAATTCGAACCGCCATATCTTGGAACGGGTTGGTGTTAGAGAGAGCAAATTTCATATTCTGCACCAGTGACCCAAATAACATATAATTTGCCAGTTTCTTATCTCTGCGTCTAAAATGTTAAAATTCGACAAAATTCGAACCGCCATATCTTGGAAAGGGTAGGTAGTAGAGAGAAGCAAATTTCATATTTTGCATAACCAACCCAAATTCCATACAATTTGTAAGTTTCTCATCTATGCGTCAAAAATGTTAAAATTCGACAAAAATCGAATCACCATATCTCGGAAGCGACAAGTTGTTTTCATATTTGCCATTCCCGGGACTAAAATGAATTGCATTATAGGTTTCGTTATTCTACGACCACGACGTGTTGTCGACAATTATTTTTTTCAATATGACCACGTGTGAATGTGTGCCAATTCTAATGTATTCTAGTGCAATCAATTTGTTGTAGTTTCTAGGTAGTTTCTACGCGTTATTCTACGACCTCTAACCTCGAGGTCACCACTTTTCCACATGTAATGTTCAACACCCTAATACCAAATGTGAAAGCAAAGTCTCATTATGATTAGCCGTTTACAAGATATACACGGTTAAATATTGGACCTTTGACCTTAGTACAATTTTCTTAACTTAGGCCCAGGTAGTATCAGAAGATTTATATTAGGCAGTTTTCACCTATTAGTAATACTTGGTTATGGTTATAAGTGCTTAGGCAACAAACTCATATTGACTACTATTGACCATTCAATCGAGTGTGGGGTAGGTATAGAAACTGCCTTCAATTTTGACAAAATTCTCCTGTAATTTCTGCTATATACCTGTAATACCGTAGCCACTGTGCTGTGTTAAAATAGAGGTTGGGAATATATATATATAATTGCCTCTAGGGACTGTGTTGGAATCTCTGTTATATGCCTGTAAGCCCGTTGCCTGTGTAATCTCTGCTATGGTGAATAGTGGTTGTGCACTAGGGGTAATCTCTACCTAG
The DNA here is from genome assembly GCA_022664845.1 of Lepisma saccharinum. Classification (NCBI taxonomy): domain Eukaryota; kingdom Metazoa; phylum Arthropoda; class Insecta; order Zygentoma; family Lepismatidae; genus Lepisma; species Lepisma saccharinum. The sequence continues at coordinate 10,040 of JAGDQP010036893.1, read as the reverse complement.
AGGCCATATATTCCTGTCTAATCTCTGCTATGTTAAATAAATGTTCCAAAAAGATCTTCGTAGCCTTTTATGGAATCTCTGCTATGGTAAATAGGTGATGGAAAAATGTGTTCGTATTAAGGGTCATAGTGCCTCTAAGACCGTAGCCTCTGTAGTAATATTTTAGAGTTGAAAAAAAGCTTCGTACCCTTTTATGGAATCTCTGCTATCGTGCATTGGTGTACTATGTGGGGTTAAATAACGTAATTTGCATATATTCATGTGTATCTGTGTAATCTCTGCTATGTTAAATAGGAGTGGGCGAGAAAGACAACACAGTAGCCTCTGTGTTGTGTTAAATAGGGGTTGGGAAAATGTGTATGTAATCTCTGTTATATGCTTGTAAACCCGTTGCCTGTGTAATCTCTTCTATTGTGCGTTGGTGTACTATGTTAGGTTAAATCCTGTGTAATCTCTGCTATGTTAAATAGGGGCTGAGAAAAAGCTATCGTGCACTAGTGTACTATGTAGGGTTAAATAGGGCTAGAAAGGGATTATAGCTGCATATCGTGTACTATGTGGGGTTAATTTCTGCTGTGTTAAATATGGCTAAAAAAGGGGTCGTAGCCTTTTATAAAATATAACTACAGCCCTGGTAGCTAGAGTACGTTCTTCAGCAACCACAACAAATACGACACGGGGGCTAGTATACTATGGCCGCCTATACCATATTCTGTAGGTTAGGTGTGCTATGTTTCTCAGAATGGCTCATAATCTTTTATAACATAATCCATGTTCTTTAGCAAATTACATCACGGGGGCTGGGGGTACTAGTCTACTACGGCTTCCTGTACCACGTTCTGTAGGTTAGGTGTGCTATATTTGCTTAAATCGAGTTCGCAGTCTTTTATAAAATGGCCCATGTTCTTTAGCAGATACATCACGGGGGCTGGGGGTAATAGTAGACTATAACCTCCTATACCACGTTCTGTAGGTTAGGCGTGCTATGTTCTTCAGAATGGCAGGTAGTCTTTTATGAATTGGTCCATGTTGTTTAGCAGATATGCCCCGGGGGTGGGACAATAGAGCGCCAGAGTATAGGGTATAGTCTACTATAACCTCCTATACCATGCTCTGTAGGCTAGTTGTGCTATGTTCTTCAAGATTCTATAAAATGGTTCAAGCCTTTTATAAAATGCTCCATGTTCTTTAGCAGATATACCCCGTGGTGGTGGTGGTGGTGGGGTAATAGAGTGCTAGAGTATGTTATGGTCTACTATAACCTCCTATACCATGTTCTATAGGTTAGCTCGAGCACGAGGCTCAGGGTTTTATAATATGGCTCGTACTCTTTTATGAATTGGATTAAATTCTGATTGAATACAAAACAAGGTAAAGTGCCGCCACTCTACTGATGAACTATGAGTGTCACCATTGTCGGTTTTGTTTGTATTGGTGAATGGCGTGCTGTTCTTGTAGCAGAAAATATCTTTTTCTTTCCATCTACTGTTAAATATTTTGGCAAGTGTGGGAAAATGTGGGGTTCAGCATCAGACGCCAGCGCAATCGTGGAAATTTCGTCTCTACCATTAATTACAATGTTATCGGCTTTTACAATATATTCCTCGGAAAAGTGAGCGTCACAAATGTAAGAACGTGTTGTTAGTTTTCTGTCTTTTCTTGGAATAGCTTTACACCATTTTTCAAAAGTGTCTTTCTCTTTTGGTGGAAGACAAGATGTCTTACCTCTTAACAAGTTTTATATTCTGATTTACAACCCGGGACGAAACAGTAAGGAATTTCGCTGATATCTTGGTAAATACACACATACAACTTACAAAAACAAACTCACAAACTTTCAATTCCACGCTACGATATTGTTTCTATCCGGTATCTTAGATCTTCTAGCGATTGCATCGCCGTGTTTGACTAGACAAAAGCATGGGCTATCAAAATTTGGGGCTTCCCAAAAGCATTGACGCTGCATGAAGTGATAACACTTCTCCTTCTACGCGCTGATAGTACATAATACATTAAGATGTCAAACCATTTATTTTTAATTGGCGGAGATAAGATATTGAAAGGTAGTCGGCTAGGCTCTAGTTAACAGGCACCATCGGATTTGCTGCTGTGTCTGAGGAAAAAACTATTTATGTATAAGAAATAAGGAGATCGCAATTGGAGTAGATCGCCAACTGACTTCTTAAAAGAGTAGACATTGGCTGCAGTTGGGCTGAAGATCGTTCCAGACTTCGGTAGTGGAAACCGTGAAAGATTTGAAATAAACTTGAGAAGAGAGATGAGCAACCGAAAGTAACTGGTTTTCCATTGACCTGCTGTAGTAATCATGGTATAGGAGCTAAGCGCCTGGAAACGGTCGTGTAAGATGGTTATTAAAGAAGTGTTTTGAAGAGAAGTGTTAATTTGTGTAAGGGGCGTTTTTCATTAGCTATTAACAATTGTCTGTTGGAGGGTGTGAGCCTGTCAGGTGGTTTGAGTACTTGAGAACAGAAACAAACCTTATATTACCGTGCGGAACATTAGGCCAATCGCGTAAAACAAAGAATTCTGCACACAAAGACTAAAGAGTGGGCGATATATGAACCCAATAAAGAATTGATAACGAAACTGATAAAGTTGTCACAATGGTTTCACAGAGACTGTGTATTGATGGATGTAATTGAATGAAGAAAGAATAGGAGGAGAGTGAAGGTATATGTCACTTGTTGACAGTATTACGAAAATAAACATAGATTTTCGATGAACCAGCCGCAACAAGAAAAACTCTAAGAAATATAATGATGAGCATGAAGATTAAACAATATAGTAACGGCATTGTTGTCCAGTGCATTGGTAACATCCAATTAATAAAAATAATTTGACACATCAACAAAGGACACTATTTTGTTTCCATAACAACTGAGGCAACTGCGTTATACAGAAAGAAAAGCTAGTCTGACAGTAAAAAAGAATAGATTTTTTCGAAAAACAAAACTAAACACAATGGCGAACGACCCATCACAAGATAAACGTTGTTTGATTTGTAAGGAGTTAGTTTTGCAGAAACCAAAGAAGAGTGAGCGAAAATTTGGAATTCTGATCAAATGTACTCACTGCTTCTGTGTTACCTGTATCAGAAACTGGCGCAAAGTGGCGCCCGGACTGGATTACAAAACTATCAAATCCTGTCCCATCTGTAAAGAATTATCCAAGTTCATTATTCCAAGTCGTCGATGGGTGGAGGCGCTAGAGGACAAGCTGCAAGTTTTCCTTGAATTTAAGACAAAGGCCAATAAGAAGATATGCATGTACTATAAATGGAACAAAACCTGTCCAGTAGGTAGCAAATGCTTCTTCCGTCATAGTATGCGATCCAATGACTAAGAAATTCAACTGTCATATCCACAATTTAGAAATCATTTATAGTCAAAAGGTGATATACAAGCTCAAGGAAAAAGTCAACTTTAAACATTCAAAGAAGGGAAAATTAAGAAGAAATAAACATTACTAAAATCATTTTGAACAGCTTCTGAACTGATGGGACTTAATGATTTCTTGTAAAAAAAATTTTTCAACTAATTCTTCTATATTGAGTTTTGTTCCTACAACTACATAGGACATCTTTTTCTTTCAGCATCTGATATTGCAAAATGAACAATAAGCTGAAAGATTTTGTAATTTTATGTTTATTGTTTCAATGTTTAAATTCCACAGGTACAAATAAAATCAAATTATTCTCAGTTTACTGTTTTATATTCAATTCTATGATGTTTAAACTGTAAACATTGTGAGACTAGAGTGTGCCCCCAGATTTCCTATCTAGTAACTTCATATTTTAACGAGTACTGTGGGTCCTTGTTTTTACTTAGCTAACAAAGTGAATGCATATTTCACTTTAGATATTTCCTCGAATCGTTCATTGGCAAGATATGACATTAAGTTAAATTCTTGTAGTTTTAAGTTTAGCCATATACGTAAATAATACTTTAGGTTATAATTTTTGTTAATGCTAGATTAGGTTAAGGTTAGGTTAGGTTAGGTCAGATTATTACAGAATGCGTGAGGAGTATCTGAAATCCATCCAATTTGAGAAAATAAAATTATAGACAAGCAGACACATGCAACGTGTTATAGGCAGACACATGCAAAAGGGAGACTGCTTGTATAACTGAATTAACTCCGTGGAGACCTCGTTTCCACGTCATATAAAAGGTTTAATCATTTTTTCTCGGCTTTCTCATACAAACTTAATAATAAAACCTTTGAAGATGTAGCTAGGTTATATATTCACACAGTGGTCGAAGTGAGGCGGTATGCACCGGTATGGCATACCGGCTCTGGTTTTTGAGATCTAAACACATACCTGTACAACGCATATTATTGGGGCCCCTACCTGTACAGACATCTTTGGATCGTTAATAAAATTCATTACTTGTAAAATAAACAATTCATTTTTCGAACTTTTAATATAGGAACAGTAAGAAATGAGAAACTTCATCACAAGCAAGTACGCATTTTTCAATAATGTTTGATTTATCGCATTGATCCACATCCTATTAAATATCTTCGGAGCAACATACACCCCCCCCCCCCAGAAACACATGCGCGTTGGCCGCTCATGGGACCAAATTCGCCACACATCGTTAATGCTGGCGGAAGAGCGGCCACGCTTGAGCCTACGTCGGTCGATGTCGGATCGACATCGAGGGGTTCGGGCGTAAAACTGGATATTCCACTAAAGTGGAATTTCGAGAAAATCGAATTTTAATTTTTGTGAAAATCTGTATTGAAAAGTAAACACACAAAACAAATAATACAACATAAAATAAAATTTGGTATTTCTCCTTTCACCTAACGACATTCAAACGTATTATTATTTTCTAGGGACATAATTTTAAGCCCGTTCCGTCTTTAATTTTCATTTTAAAATGTGGCTTATCATATCAACATGCACGGCAGTGCATGAGCCAAGTTCTTCACGTCAGAAAACGTCAGCACTGCCAGAAGCATGTTATACAGGAACAAGAGTTTATGGCAAAATCGACGATTTGGGATCCCCGTAAGAGAAAAGATGTTAAAGATAGGAATATGAGCTTTTGCCGTTAAGGAGATATGATAAATATGTGCAGATGTACAAAATGTCATATTCGTATCTCAAACTATGTTCTAGTTGTGAGCCCCTGAAATTGCACATTTTAGGCTAACTGACTCACTCACTCACTCACTCACTGACTGACTGACTCACTCATCATATTGTTTAGGGTGTTTGGAGTAAGCTAGAAACATGAAATTTGGTATGAAGGTAGAGGATGATAAGTAGATAAAGGAAAAGTTCCGACATTTTGAAAAGGTCGCTATCTTGGATTCAAAATGGCCGCCAAACCTACAACTTCAAAGAATACACAGCCTAAATGACTAAAGATAGAACAGTGAAATGTATGAAACTACATCATTGATAGCAAATTAAGAAAACTTTAAAAAAAATTGAAAATGTCGCCATTTTGGATTCAAAATGGCCGTCAACCCTGAAATTTTAAAGAATACACAGCCTAAACGGCTGCCGCTAGAATAATGAAATTTAGTTTGACAGTACAACATTATTAGTAGATTATGAAAATATTACAAAATATCTCTAAAGACATATTGGATCCAAACTGGCGGGCGTCATAAATCCATTTTCCAACTGCTTGAGCCAGAGATACGAAATTTGGCATAATGATGTATTATCAAGAGTAGTTTAGGAAAACATAACAACGTTTTAAAAAATTCACCATCTTTGATTCAAAATGGCAGCTGAAATACCATTTTTCACATCGTTCGAGATAGAGAAATGAAATTTGGTATGACAGTGTATCATCACGAGTATGTCACGAAAATATAAGAAAACGTTAAAAATGTGTCCATTTTTTATCCACAATGCCCGCCTAAGCCCCACTTTATAACGACTGAAGATAGAGAAACGAAATTTGGTATGAAGGTGTACCATTACGAGTAGGTTAGAATAAATTCGGTTCGTCTCCCCTACTAGGGTACAGTTCCCAGCGGGAGCCTGATTGCGATAAAGGGGTGCGCCCCAGCGAGGCCATCTTGGAATTCTGGAGGCAGCGTTCCAATGAGGCGAAGCGAGTATATACATTACACAAGTGTAAAAAGCTGCGAAATACGAGCAAAAGCACCAGGGGTGCAAACTGTCCAGTCAACTCCTTCAACCTTAAAAAGTGGTGAAATGGAATATGGATAAGCCTAGTTCCTCGCGCCAACTTCCAATACTCCTGGGTGTCCCACCAAGTTTTACTCGTCACAAACGTTAGCACTGCCAGGAGCATGTTATACAGGCAGAATGTGGAAGTTTCCCCATTCGGACGCAGCGCTCTGGAGTATGAGGGTATATCTGTATCATGTGGCGCAGTGCACTGCAGATTCTGGTTGTGATAAAAAGACGCAGTTCCTCCAAACTCCTCAAGTTCGATGCGCGGCCTGCCGTGGGATTCTTGGCGCAGCGACGCGAGCGAATCGAGGGGAGTATCAACACGTACGGCAGTGCATGCAGCCGAGTTCCGCGTCTCACAAAACGTCAGCATGCTATACAGGAACAAGAGTTTATTGCGAAATCAGCGATTTTGAGGTTCTGTAAGAAAAAAGATGTTAAAAATTGAAATATGAAATTTCGAAGTATGACGGTATATCATCACTAGTAGATTACAAAATATCTGCAAAGACATCATTTTGAATCCAAAATGGCTGACTTCATAATCCATTTTCCAGAACGTTTGAACTAGGGATACGAAATTTGGCGTAAAGGTGTATTAACAAGAGTAGTTTAGGAATAATTTATATTTTTGAAAAAGTTGTTAACTTGGATCAAAATGGGCGCACAAAAACTTTTTCCACGCCATTCGAGCTATAGAAACGAAATTTGGTATGAAGGTGTACCATCACAAGTAGGTAACGGCAATGTAAGAAAACTTTTTAAAAATCGCTTTCTTTAATTCAACATAGCCGCCCAAATACCATTTTCCAAACCACTGAAGCTAGAGAAACGAAATTTGGTATGAAGGTGTACCATCACGAAAATGTTTCAATAAATGGATCAAACCACCGCTATGAGCGTACAGCCCCCGAGGCGATATGAGAAAAGGTCTGCACAGTATGGGGCGCTGTCCCCAGAAAGTCTGATGACAATAAAGGGGGCGTATCCCTAAAAATTTGAAGTTGGGGCGCACACGGAATTCTGGGGCAGCACACCCAGCGAGGCGAACCCAGTATATATATACACGTATAAAAAGCTGTGAAATCCGAGCAAAACACCAGATGATGTTCGAGCCTTAGGGTTGGTGGTGGTGGATTTTAGGGCCGCCAGCAGGAAGCAAATTTGCTGTATCATCACAAGTAGGTTACAATAAATATGGCAAAGCTTCCCTATGTTTCAATAAATATCTCATTCCCACGGGTGGTGGGTATGGGAAAAAATCTGCAACATGGAAGCACAGCGTCCTGGAGAGTGGTTACGATAAAGGGGCGTAAGTACCCAAAAACTCGAAGTTGGGGGCGCAGCCAGCTACGGGGGCGAGGACCTAAACGAGACCGAACGAGTGAGTATATATATTATACACGTACAAAAAGCTGTGAAATCCGAACAAAAACACCAGAGGTGCAAAAAGTGGAGCCAAGTTCTTTAGCCCTAAAAAGGTGTGAAATGGGAGACGGATGAGCCAAGTTCCTTGGTGACAGCATGTAACAGGAACAAAGGAACTTGGCTCGAGGTGGCAAGGTTCATGATCCTCAAGCTATAAGGGTGGTGGGGATCCTAAAACCCACTATGTCCACCGCCACCAACCCTAAGGCTGTTGCCAGCTCGCGCCAAGTTCCTTTTTTCCTGTTACATGCTGTCACCAAGGAACTTGGCTCATCCGTCTCCCATTTCACACTTTTTTAGGGCTAAAGAACTTGGCTCCCCTTTTTGCACCTCTGGTGTTTTTGTTCGGTTTTACATACAGTAGCCAAAGTGTACCGTACTAGTTAGCTGCGTGAATAATACTACTACTTATATTTTAGGAAGTCTGGATCACTCCGAGTCATCATTGTTTGTTTCTGTTGATTTTAGTTACTTGTAGAAATCACTGTACACTGGCGGTATCCACTGGAGACAGTTCGTTATGTCCTGCAGCTTTCTGTTATCGATAGCTCTCCGTGTAGTGTATTTCTGTTGCAAAGAAATCCCTGTAAATCCACCAGAGCTTCTTCCTTTCTTCCGCAGGATTACTCTTTCCCAAACATAGGAATGGAATTGTAACAGTAACTGACGAAGGGTACATAGGGCTCAGAATGACAAAACTTGAGCCTGCACACCTTTCGAAGTTGGAGAGAATTACCCGTGTCCATGTGGCTCTTCCTTTGGATGGCTTCTTGTAAGCGTGACATTTTGAAGAACTCTTCTGTTGCCATTTCAGTAACAAGAAATGAGTGTTTCTTGTTCGCTTTCTTGATCACTTCAATTAAATGCTTGGGATTATAGACATCTTGATCGTGACGTTTGACACAGTTTTCTATGCACGCAAAATCTCTGTCGCTAGCCATCATTGTATGGCCGACGACCGGAAAAATTTGCAACACCATTTGAAATCTCCCACCTTGTACAAGACTGCAAAGATATGCAATGACAGTCCAATTTTTGTTTTGTCCCCCACAGTTGTCAGATACAATCACAAGTTCTCCCCCTGACACATTCTGCCCTTCAATATACTTCTGTAAACAGCTTGTGGCTTCGTCCGCACCTCTTGCTGCCACCGATTCGTCCCACACGAAGCAGTGCCCTTGGTTATTTCCACAGTCGTGTATGTTTAAGTTTAACGTAAACAACTTCCTTTTATAAAACGTCGGGCCAGCAGACAGCTTCGGAGTTGGCAGAGTCTGTTGCATATCCCTGGTAATCACGTGCAGTGACTTGTCCGAAACAACCAATTCTTCTACACGTTTGATGAGGTCTTGAGCAGCTTCAGCCTTTTTGTGGTGAAAAGATAACTCTTCGCGTATTTTCATCTCTTCTTATGAGCCGGTTTTAGCCGCCTGTAATTGCACGTTCTTGCTGTCACAAAAACCACACGTATCACTTTTGGGGGATTTAAAGTGAATATTGTAACACTCAGTGAAAATTCTTCATACTTATCTTCTGACACAGGGGCTATATTTACTTCGCAGTAGTGTTCTTTGTACTATGCATAACAAGTTGCAATGGAATATTCCATTGTCATGTACAGTCGTCCAGGATTATCTCTTCTACTATAGTGACTATGGTATGTTGGTAACGATTTGATGTGCTTATGCACATGTTCAATGTCCTCTGTGGAATACTTTTGCGGATGACTGTCATGTCTTCCTCTGCCGTCCTCAGGTGCTCATGTAAGTTTTTCCTTTGTTACTCTGTTCATAAGCCACTCTACACGTCCTCTGGAGTTCTGAAGCCCATGTATGGCTAAAAAGGCCTTCTTACACACTCACTTCTTCTACCCCCTACAGTATGTAATAGACCATCGAATGCTTCCTCCTGCTATCATGTTTTACTTAGTGCCTTTTTACTGAAACCGGTTTTATTTGCCCGTACAGGTACATATTTTGCATATTGTGATCACTAAGTTCCCAGAAAGCCCGAAAAATCTGCATTCGATCCTCTTCACTAAATTTAGAAAAACAAATCATTGGACATTGGCAGTCTGATCCCATCTTCCTCTCTTCTTGAACCTTTCCTTTGCCCCTGTATTGTTTATATTCCACTCCGCGGCACTTCTTCCTTTTGTGTTCAGTCTGTACAGAACCTTGACGCTTCCTTTTTCTTGTCTTGACTGGAGATTTTGGTCCCTGCAAAAGGTACAAGACCTTACTTCAGTTTTCTGCAAGTGGTTCATTATAACGTATTCATTAAATCTGCACCTGCACGTAAAACATGTTTTGAAACCTTTTTTCCTGGATCCAGCAAATTAACTAAATACCAGCATTATTTGTGACTTGAATTTTCAGCATGCATGGTCGGTTTTGAAACTTTTTTGCTGGATCTAGCGTATACA
>JAGDQP010036892.1:0-10232 GCA_022664845.1 Lepisma saccharinum | reverse complement strand
GGGGAACTATTCGATTATGTTTTACTTGAATCAGAAATCATTCCAGAGAGGAGTGACTTGCACCACTTCGCGTTTTCATCTGAGAGAACTGTTGATGGGGAAACTTCAATTTCTAAAAAGACGATTCTGTACATTTGAGGGGCACAGGAAAAACTTCGTATTCATGCAAGATTAAAACTGACTCTTTTTTTTAGTACATGTATAATTGAGCTATATCGCCATTTTGTGTGTAACACAGGCTGTCTTTGGTATTTTTTGCTAGTTTCCTGCAAACTTACTATCATCGACCATACACGAAATGCTGGGATTCCCTTTTGACGTCACGTATAGTAAAATACACAGCAGCAATAAAAAAAAAAAAAGAGCAAATACCACTAATAATACACAAGGCACTTTCTACAATCACCGATACAAATTTCAACAGTTATAGAATATTTAGAAATTTATTCCACAGCCTTTATTGCGTACGGTGGTTACATAGCTGAAACTTACTGTTTGAATTGACACTGCTGGTTATGGAGAGAAAAAAAAAGATAAAACAAAAAATCATTCTGTAATAAGGCACAATTCTTCAAAGCCAGTAGTTTACAAAATTATCATCTCTCAAAATTTTTTGTAACATTAATGTATGTAAAATAACAGGAAAACGCGTCGATTTTTAACAATACAAAATTTTAACGAACAGAATCATAACCGAAATAGGACAATAAAAAAGTTTTCCGAATTTTCTACACTTATTCATAAATCTTCCCTCACTTTTATCTGTTATATTAACCACTCCCTGAATTCTGAGGGCTGTGGCAACCCTGTAAAATTACCTGGAAGCACCTGCTACTATCAGCATAAAACTAATGCTGATAATAAGAATTAAATACAGTTGAGTTCGGTGGCAATAGACACAATACATTTACCTATACAAATAAATACACTTTATCATTGTAGACCTATTTCGAATTACTTTATAATTTTATATATTAGCAAGATATTTTGCTTTTTTATGTTAAAACAAAATCATCCTTGTTTATGTAACAAAATCATAACACTGATACAGACAAATAACTCAAATTAATTAATTATTTTTTTTAAAAAAAATGGCATCGGAGTTCACAGTAAAATTGTTTCAATAAAGTATAAAATTAAGATCTATCTGTGGTGAGCAGTGTATGTGGTTAACAAATAATTTTATTTTATATTGGAAAATAGGAATGAATTAAAACTACAATTATCATTTAAAAATTTGATTTTGGAAGATATTTACCGTGACTTAGTCCATTTGTACAATGGAACATTTTAATAACAATATTTACAATTGAAGTTGATTAAAACAAGTAGAATTGATAAGACAGTCAAAACATGAATCAAAATCAATGATAACATTATTTCCCAAAATAGTATAACAACATTTCACACACTCAGTAGAAAGCTCTTTACTCAATCAAATTATAACTATGCATTTGACCGTCAGCTTTACTTATCGACATTACGTAGAAGTACTTTCATTTCTTTGATACATACATACCAATGCATAAAACATGTGCGTTTGGCTGATAATGGCAGTGACAACACATACTTAATGCTTGTTCTTTGACGGGAAGATTCTGGCATATTTATTTAATTATATTCAAATAAAGTTGATACAATCCTTTTCTTCCAGAATCAGAAAATGAAGCACTCCAAGGCACTAGCATCGTCTTCCTTTTACACTTTCAAATGGTAACACAACACAACGTAAGGTTTTATTTATATACACAATATTCTCCTCTGTTACATCACAGTTCTAACCATAAGGAAGTGCGCAATCAGAAGCTTTAGTCATTGTTCAAAGAACCGGGTAACTTTGTTGCTTAATTCAACCGCTTAGAATATTCAGTGGATTATTAATATTTATAATTTTTCTATTGTTAATATTTCTTTGGTCCTTTCCATACACTGTATCAGTACAAAATCAACTGTTTTTTTTATTATTATTACTGTTACTACGATACTTTCATGTTGACCTTAGTTACTTGATTTGTATACCGCTGGCGATGCTGATCGGTCTCGTTTATGAACAGATGTATGTTAGCCAGTGTCTATAAAGTGGATCTTTTTTTCTTTTTGAGCTCCGAACGTCTTTATTCTGACTATCTTGCCCTCTCGTTTCTGCTATGTCGTCTTTAACAGGTGAAAGTTTATTTCCAGCTACGTTCTAATTGGGTACCAGAAGACCAGGTGCGACGGAAAAACTATTGTTGTTTCTAATTCTCACTGTTCAACACAACGTTAGTTGAACATTAAAATAAATCTCCTTACAGAAACGGCGTTCAGGATTTATATTTCTTACCGCAACGCTATTTCGGCTCACTTTAAGCATTGAGATTTTATTGTTTAGAATTAGGGACATCATTACAGCTTTGTGACATTTCTATGGCAGATGTCAGTTATTCAGCTGATATAAACCACTTCAGCGAACATAGATTACGAAGCATAAAAGCGTTCAGGAGACTTCACGAAACAGGAGCAATAATTGTAGTTGGAACTTCAGGCTGTAATGCATGACAACGGTGGCATGGATGGACTGCGCGAATTACAAAACACGACACGACTACTGAGTGACAACCAGTATGGACAGCTCACTGCACCTTAACAGCAAGGCGCCCTGTGAATTAGCTTTGGGAATAGATGCCAATTGCAAAGAAACATCGTTAGTGTGACGGTTTCTTTTATACTAAATTTACATCTTATGCGATGCACAATTATCTATGCCTACAGCTCGTCACAAGTCTGAAGTATTCTTGTTGGGAAAGGAAGGAGCAAAATAGCGGCTAGGAACTTAATGTAGGTACCGCCCCGGCATTACTGGTGAAACTGGTTGTAACCTCAGTCAGGACGGCCGGCATACCATCTATAACTCTGGAAAAAAGTTGCAGACACTGTACGTAATGTTGCTGCGGCAGAGGAAGGTTTCCAACCATCCTCAGTTTGAAGGACATATTCTTCGTTTGCAAGCGTGCTTCGAGCATCCTCTATGAAAAATTGACGAAAGATTTTCTCTCATATATATATATATATATTTTACCACACACAGACGGAATTTAATTTAAAACACCGTTCTGTTTATGGCTGTTAAAACACCGTTGATGGTAAAAACCACCATCTTCGATATTATTTCTGATTTAGTATCGATCCATTTCAGTCTACCTGCCAATGGATATGTTGTCAGCTTCAAGTTCTCAAACAGCAGGTACCGAAATCCGCATGATTATTAACAAAGGGAGCGTTATGTGAAGACAAATGATATGAAGATACGCTTTTGTCATTTGCTGAGACAGTGGTTCGCCTAAAACATTTCATTTGCTTAAACCAAAGTTGTATCAATCGCCTGATTAAGATTCTAGTAATGAGAATGCCACATAAAAGTGGAACTTTTCACGATGTTACTAATATTTTTAACCTAATGACCGTAAAGGTTTCTATGGGTAAACTGATATGAAACAGTGAAGGCAACCGATGTCTTTGTACTTAAAACGCTGTCAAATAACCATACTGTTTAACACAGGGAATATACAGAACCCTACGTTAAATATTCTTAACGAAACCGTTCAAATTCTCTTTTGCGTAACCTTAAAAACACTGACTTTACAACTATTTACAATCATTATAAGCCTCGACGAGAAACCAATTAAAAAAAATAAAATAATAACCATCATCTTGTTTTTATATTTAAAAATTACAAATCCAGTCGAAACCTGGTAAAAAAAAAAAAAAAAAAAAAAAAATTACTAATCCACACAAAACACAGGTTCAGTATATGTCGGCCACTCCTTTCAAGAAAACAAAAGTCAAGTGCTAATTTCACATAAAACAGAACATACGCGTCATCTAAAATTCTATTTAATTTCAATGTAAAGACATAATTTAACTAGTACGTATTCTGTAATTATTTTTGTAATCATCTTGCATGCTTCCAACACGCTTCCTACTATAGTATGAGTTCAATGTATTGTCACGAAATAAACCTTTGCTCGTTCATCTATACGACTATACAGTACACTGGAAAACTCATTGGATCGTACTCGTAATCGGATCGGATCGTAAATTCCCTGACCAATAGCTTCAAAAGATCATCAACATAGTGTTATTGCACTTACGGTGAACATAGTATTAATTACGATCAAGAATTGGATTATAAACTAAATCAATACTTAGTTTTGAATCAAGATGAGCTTTACAATTTCCTTCTAATTCAACGTTTAAACATATTTTCCATACTCAATCAGGAATATCCTGTGCTCTGCAAATAAAATGGATCATCCGCAAACATATTTTTTTCACATTCAGCCAGTATTTTTTAACCTATCGTATCGATTGTCCTTTAAGTCATTGGACGATTTAAACAGTGGGCCACTTTGTTTTTAGACAGAAAACAAAAACTCGTTACAATGAATATTTAAGAACACTAATTTACATTGAGAACACAATGTAATAATAATAATAATAGTACGCGCAAGTAAAGAGAGATAATTAAAAGCCTATTTTCTAGTAATTTATCTTCATAAACAGTAAGGTGCATTTATAAAACATATCCCTGACTCAACTAATTAAAAGAAGAAGCACTGAGAAGTGGTTTAAGACCACTTATTCCACATAAGTCCGTAAATGTAATACACTTCACTTAAAACACAAGCAAACAATGCGTTTCCGCATTTCGTGTTTGTTTCATCCCGGAGGAACACAAAATAATCAAGCCTCTTTTATCTTAAGTACGAACTAGTCAACAACACACACGTCTGTACCTTTATAAAATCCCTTATCTTTCCCAACTTCGTACACAAGGTAATCTTTCTTTTAACAGTTATAACAGTACATAAGAATGATCAAAATTTGCGTCAAAGTATAAAAAAATTGATTGAACACGGTATTTCATACGTCTTAAGACTATTAAGAACATCATTCATGAGGAACAAAATGGCGTCGACGATGAATAACAAAATCGGACCGCGTACAAAACATTTCCTTGCATGACACACATGAAAATGGCCCCTCTCCCAAATGTGTTCTCTCAATATGTATTCCCAGCGATTGCTTAGAGGCACATATACGACCACAATCGTCACAAATGAAAGTCTCTCGGTTCCTTCTCTTACCGCCATTTTTCCTCTTTGAGACGTGCGTTCTCAAATGTTTGTCCATCACCGCTTTCCCATTGAAGCTCTCTCCGCACTGGCCACAAGTGAACAGGTCCTTCTTACAGTAGAACTTTCCATGAGCTTCATAACGTGATCTACTGTAGAAGTGTTTTCCACAGTGCTCACATTTGTAAATGACCTGTCGAGAGTGAATTCTGGAGTGCACATGAAGGTGTCCTTTGGTTGTGAATAAACGGCCACAAACGCTGCATAAAAACGGTTTCCGGTCCCTATCGTAGGCGTACTTACCACATACTTCCCTCAATGAAGTGGTTGCTATTAGATTTTTCAATTTGGAGCGCATTTTGTCCAGAAGTACATGATTATTTAGGCCATAGAAGCCGAAAATACTATCTGGTTTCTTGTCTGGAGAGGTTTGTTCCTCACTAGTGACTTGCCCAAATGCTGAAATCTTCGGCTCTACTTCAATCCTGAAAATAAAATCAAGCGCATTTCAAGAAAACTATATTTAAAAAGCGTACAGATATTTGACCATAGTATCCTGTACCCTTACTTTCTAAAAGAAGAGCGGTTACGATTGTTGTCTTGTAATAAAGGAGCCTCAGGTTCGATACCCGATGTGATTCGAAATGCACGGCGAAATGTAGATTCTGTGGTTAGGACGTTGACACACTTCCCCAGTTAATTTTGCCTAGGATCCTTCTTTGGCTGCTTACACATGATATCCGCCAGCATGCTGAGTTGACAATGAAAAATCCGAATGGCTTCTGTTTCCGAAGCTTTCCTCTACATGGCCACCTACAGTTTTCTGGTCTTGTGATGAACAAGAGTCGCAGAAAAATTATCGCGTTCTTGCTAAGATGTCGCCGACAAAGGAAATACGCCAGGCAAATTTGAGTACACCCTTTATAAGGGAAAAGATTTCTGCTACTGGTTCTTTGTTCTCTTTCAAGAACTGAGCTAAGGTTTATGGAATCTCTTCTACTAAATAAAATGAATCGCTGTGGCTCAAGCGGTAGCGCGGTCGACTACAAATCGGGCGGCCTGGCTTAAAATACCGGCCAGGACACTGGAGATTTTTCTCGCAGTGTTCCCATGCCTAGCTCTCTGAGGTGCACTACGCCTCCTATCAAACTGAGTACCAGTGTGTCCTTAGTATACCTGGGCTCCTTAGGACATAAAGCCGGTCGTGCGTGGGACTGACCACCCCACCTCAGTTCATGCCGTAGGTCGAGAATATGCATCGAACAGGGGATAGCTTTACGTACTACTAAACAAGAATTTCGGTATCTATTGCTACTGTTTCTTTAGACATCATCTACTGAGGCTATACACTATCTTTTGATAACAGACTATGTTGTGAATAAACCATAACAGCAGAACGTTGCATTCGACTAAACAGCTACATCAAGTGAAGGTATTATTCATTATACACTATGGTCCGAGACTGCCATCAGGGTGAATACCTTCCGAGTCTCGGAACATTCTAGCAGGTAGATCCGAGCGTTTTCTACGCCCAGACGAAAATTCACCTCGACTCCATAATATGTCATGTCACCGTTTTAATCACTTTATTTGATGCATCTTTCTTAGTACATCATATTTATTTAATATAATTTACAATACAAAAGCAACATGGCCTAACCCTGTCCCAAGTCTAACTAACGGATGACATTCCTTGGTGATCACTGTTTCGGAGTAGAGGGCTGCTAGTTAGGTTAGGTACCAACGCGGCATTCAACTGAAACTTTGGAAAATATCATTCGGGATAGGGGACAGGAGAGTCGAGGCTTCGTCCTTCCTCAGGGCCGATCCAAAGACCACGGGACCGCATTTCTTTATCCTCTGTTTCTAAGTCAGTGGTTTTGAACCTATATTACGGCATAGTTCAATGTGTTCAACGCACCCGTGGCACGCAACAATAAAAAGCCGTTGTTTGCGAATAACTTTTAACAAAATAATTGCCAAAAGCTGCCAATGCATGAATTTTGGGGCGTATGGTGATATCAGATCAGAGTAGAGAGGCCGCCAATTGGTTGATCTCTCTCTCTTGATTCGCAACGATTTGATACACCTAAGCTGAGAATCACTGTTGTAAACACGATTAACTTTGAAACATTATTGAGCTGTAATTCAAATATCAAAATTTCCATTTTCTCATTTAAAACAACAGCATAACTTACCTGATCAATCAAAATACTATACCTATATTTAAGAAAATAACATGAAATTGGCTACATTATATGCTCTCTGCCTAAGAGTAACCAAAAACAAATGACGAGTTAATCCACAGAATAGAGCTCAATGTTTTCTTCACAATCACATGAGTTAAAAGATATAGTCGAGCAAATGGTGGAAATATAAAATCAACTATTTTGCAACAAATTCGTATTGCAAATTTCTGTAATAATTTGAGTTACTGACCAAGCAAACTCATTTCTCTTACTCTTTCCCAATACAGTATTATTCATTCCCCAGGTCTGTCTGAAGATGTCAAGTCGGACAAAGGAAACTGCATAGTAATAAAGATTTTAGTTCTTCATTAAATGACCCCCCCCCCCCCTGCATCTACAAACATATAGCGTGTAATCTAAAGAAATCCAGTACAGAAACTAAATACAAAAATGTAAAATTCAGTTGTTGCAAGATTGATTTAACTAATTAAAATGGAACTTCCCCCTCAATTTAAGTAAATATATACATGTTTAATGTAAATAAATAATTCAGGAGAAAGTTATTTACATAAAAAGTAAAATATGATTTTATTTTTCAATTATGTAGAGGCAATGACGCCATGTACCCTTTATTTTATTATTATTTAGTTTTTCAAGTAGCGATACACCACCATTCATATTTCGAAAGTTAATAAAGCCTATGTTTAATTTGTCCATGACACCTGTGTTAGAGGAAAACGATGAGACACTGGATAGACAAATGAAGAACGTGGCAGTAAAAAAAAAAAAAAAAAACACTATGACGCCATATTCAACAAAGGTCAGACAGAATCATAGGACATATGCTAAGACAGAGTTGGTTAATGAAAGCCATACTTAGGGGACTCCACTCATGGAAGGGGAGCGGAAGATGCAAACCACGCTTTGAGTACGTAGGACAAGAGAAGCGATCTGACTCATATGTAGAAATTAAATAAAACCAGGAAGACGAAAAAGTCCTGCAAACCAACCTGAGGCCTGATATCTACAGAAGACAGAACACACAATGTTGTCAAAAACGTACACTAAATTTTAAAAAGAAGTTTTACCTTTCAATACCTCCTCCCGAATTGAGTACACTATTTTGTCCCCTCACTGCAGTAGTCGCTCTCATATTACAAACTTTCTGTACTGGTAATAGATTTAACACCAGAGGAGTCTCTGACAAGCCGCCAGACGCAGGACCACTACTGCAAGGCTCTTCAATTCGCTCCTTTTTAATCTGATTCTCAGGAATCATATTTTCCACCTTCACCGTACTTAAAGGAATCAACGAGAACGAACTCTCTTGCACATCAGAGTCTGCCTCACCATTTACATCTGACTGGAAACAGGCTGCTTCTTCCTGATTCAATGGCGATGTACTTTCCGCCATATCATACGAAGTGTTCTCCTGTTTTATATTCAATACAGGTATGAATTGTTGTTCAGTCTCCTGTAAGTAATCATCATCATGATCAGGAACTTCCATCTTCACCACAACAGACAGTACTGAACTCGGACCATTGGTTACTGCGGAAGTATCACTTGTTCCGGGTTCACTCGGTAGAGGGATTACGGATTCCTCTCCATTTGAGACATCTTCTGGCAAACTGTTAACACTGGCACAAGCAACTTCCACAGAACCACCACCATTTCCCATTTCCGAGGTCAATGTTACTTTCTTTGGCGTAGGATTATCTACTACTTCAACGTCCGCACTATTTTCATCTGAATTCCTACTTATGGGATCATTACGATCTGCTAATTTAGGATTCGATGACTCAACATTATCTGTATCTTGTACTGAATTATTGAGCGGTGCATCTCCAGAAGGTACAATCATGGGAGAAGCGTCATCCATTCTTCAGCATTTAATTGACGTTGTACCAAACAATAACCTGAAATTGTAAGAAAAATAATTAATATATCTGAGCACATTTCTTATTTTGATAATTTAGAACCACACACAAATATAAATATATACATATAAAAAGAAAGAAACTTCAATCTTTAAAGCATATTAACCCTACAGACGGTCTCGTCTACATACATGGCACAAGGAATGAGAAACATAGTAATCCTGGCCTTTTATCAATATAATCCCGTGTGGCATGCTTCCACTGAGCCACCACGAGTGATATCACACACCCAAGTTATCTAGGCCCTTGAAACTAATGTTAATAAATGGAATTCAGTGGTGCACTCACTCCACCTAATTTTTTTTAAAATATCAACATCAAATACTCTAGTGAAAGATATGCCAATCCGCATTCGGAATGTAAACCTCATCGACCAAAGCCACTACCAGTGTGTGACCTTGGAGGAGTTTTTTTTTTAACAAAAAAGTACACAGTCAACGTATAAGAGCATCGCTCGCTCGGTTCAATGAACTCTTTGTAACCAACGTTCAATCCGCTTAGGTTCGGAGTCAACTTAAAATGAGGAACCGTCTTTTAGACAATAACATAATTTTCAGTCGATGGAAGGCAATGACAAACCACCAGTGGTTTACCTTGACCAAGAAACTTCGGCTCCAGGGAGAAACGCACTATTATATCAATTTTACTCTAGGTAAAACTGTCTAAAATATCTTTTTAAAACAATGTTTCAATAAGGAATTCATTTGTTTAATTAAATATTAATAATTTACATTTCTCCTTATCAATCTAATATATCCAAATTCATCGCTAAACATTTGGAATTCGATTTATAACTGAAAATGACGATGCAAAAAATGTTGATGTTAACACAGACAATGCTGAAAGATTGACTATTTTAATTAGCTTTCATATGTATTTATTAAATAAGTTGAATCAAATAGCTTACATTAGAAGCTTTCGTCGTATATTGGGATATATTTAAACCTGTACAGAATTTCTACATCATGTTATTCACAATGAAAACATAG
>JAGDQP010036891.1:0-18859 GCA_022664845.1 Lepisma saccharinum | reverse complement strand
CATTGTAGATTAGACTGCGAGCAAAATTAAGATCATGGCACACCAGATAAAACAAGAATTCTGGAACAATCTTTACAAGACATAGAAAGAACGACCAAAATATATGGACATACTCGCGAGGCTTTCTGAACTCTATAAATACATCTCATACACTGATAATTCAACGAGCGCAAGGTTTATTGCATGAGCGTCAATCCCAGGTAGATCAATTTTCCAGTACAATAAAGAACAATTCGAAGCCAGCCGCTAGACAAGAAATGTATACAATAACGTCCGTAACACAGACAATATATTTTTACTCTGAGACCAATATACAATGAAAAATTAGTAGCAACACGAGAAATTGAAAACGAACTGAAAAGGTTACTTACAAAGAAAGGCCCTGGACCAGACAACATACGACTCGAATCACTCAAACACACAAATTATATTAGTTTTTCCCCATGCCTCTTCAATATCATCTTCACACAATGCTCTTACCTTGATGCCTGGAAAGAAGCCAAATTACAGGTACAAGCTGAAAACAATAGACCTATTATTTTTCCGTGTTTCTTAGGGAAACTATTTGAACAGGTTTTATTACAAGACTGCATGCAGCAACACGCCAATGAACACTACATCGATTTGGATTCAGGGCAAAACATAGCATCACACCGCAGTTAGTTCGATTAGTGAACTATGATACAAAACCATGACTCACAATCGAAGGCTATTAATAGTCTTAGGTGCCTACTTCTAGAGTTGAAACATCTAGAGTTCTCGAGAAAGTTGTCAGAAGTGCGTATTACTATATAAACTGTATCAGCAAGGCTTTCCAGACAGATTTCTACATCTCCTCCTTTCCTACTTAATTGTATGAAGTTTTTTCGTGCATTACGATGGCTGTCGATAAACATCTTGGCCTATACGAACAGGTGTCACATAAGGTGTTGTCAATATTAGTACATTCTTTATATATTGCAAATCTGCCCACCACGAATCATTCTTTCTCACCCACCGCTTTTTTAACAGTCAGCAGCCGTCTCTCTTTTCTTTCACCGCTACATGCTGCAACAGCTCCAAACCTATCAACAATGCACTAGTCAATAGAGACTCAAAGTGAATGCAGAGAAAATATAGCAGTAATCCGATACCATGCATTCGCAAACCCTGTAACCTCTAGTTACAGAAAATAACAATATTTCGTACAGCTCACAAGAAAAATACGTGGGTGTACACCTTGATGGCAGACAAATATATCCTTCATACATTATTGATGTTATTTATACATAGATCGCTGCGCAAGGTATCTGCCCTATACACG
Organism: Lepisma saccharinum; assembly: GCA_022664845.1. Classification (NCBI taxonomy): domain Eukaryota; kingdom Metazoa; phylum Arthropoda; class Insecta; order Zygentoma; family Lepismatidae; genus Lepisma; species Lepisma saccharinum. The sequence goes on along the minus strand of JAGDQP010036891.1, from coordinate 17,556 downwards.
ATCTATAGATCTCCTAATCCCACTTGTGAAACAAGATTACATGTCTATAAAATTACGATCCTCTCAACTTTAACTTACACCTCACCAGGATAGTAGGCACAAATTAAGGTACTGCGCATAATAGCAGACCATGATAGGTACACCAGAAACGTAGAGATTCTCGAATACCTTCCAACAAATATGTATCTTAAATTCTTGCAGAATTTTCCCACGTAAGAAAAGAAGACAATAGCAAATATAGGCACAGCATTTCTTGCAGAGAAACATACTGTACGCCTCTGACTTTGAACTTCCGGAGTCACCGTCGCTGAGGCGGTAGCTTGTCTGACTACAAATCAGGTCCGGGTTCCAAATCCCACCCAGGACACGGGAGAATTTTCTTCAGTACTTCCATGCCTGGCGCTTTGAGGTGCACTCAGCCTCCTATAAAATTCAGTACCAGGGTGTCCTTGATATTCCTGGACACTTGGGAGGTAAAGACAGTAAATCGTGGGATCGAAAACCTCTCCTCACTTCGTGCGTTAGGTCGAGTATACATAGAGATTTACCTCCACATTCCCCATGCGCAGTTCACAGTGCTTGCGCATTGCACAGAGGATACCTTTATCTTTTACCTGACTTAACTTTTCCAATTTAGTAAATGGAATCCACTAAGCTGCTACAGTTGTAGAATTAGACACAGAAACAACTGACAAGTACTAATAGATTGAAATTGTCGACTGATTTATAATGTAAAACTCATCGAATTCAGGACTAAAGCTCGATGCTCAAAACAAAATCTGAAAGATTACCGTGACTGTAGCGGTGATTGTGATGAGACAGATCGTAAGATCATGAGACATATAAATATTGATTCATCACTTCACATAAACACATGATAGGAATTTGAATTTTTATTTTCTTTTTAAAGCCTTTAGGCAACTGTGGCCCAGGCCGAATGGATCATGATGGGGTGAATTGGTGTTATGAATAAAGTGGGAGGAAACGGGAGCATCCCGAGAAATCCCACGCACACGGTCTTTGTCCACCACAAAGCCCACATGGCATAAGCAGGGATCAAATCACTGAACCCACGCACCAGAGATAAGCGCTCTACTAACTGAGCCACCGCGGCCCTTACACAGAAGATTTATTAAAATCTCTAGTCTGAGCATATAACGTAATGATCTTTTGTTTTGTTCGTAATGACGTGATAGTACTTATGTTAGGATAGATCTTAGGTAGATTCCTTCCGACGTAAGATCGATGTTATAGTGGTTATATAATAAGAGCAAGAAACACTGTTGACTTTATCCGACACCTTTTATTATCAAAGTTCCACTAAATACGTTACAAATACTTTATACAGTTAATAAAATAAGGGCCTGGAACAAGCGCTTGTAATGATTAATTGTGGATCACCTCTTTTGTGTACGACTTAGGTCTTTGCGGAGTGGGTAGAGTTGCAGTGAGGATTCTAACTCCAAACCAAGTTAGACAGGATAGGGGTACCGACTCCAGACCAAGTCGGGGGTGAAGGTAGGACCCTGACTCCAAACCAAGTCAGAGGGGAAGAGGTGACCACTAGTCGAAATGAGTTAGTGATACCCTAAAGGTATCAGGTTGGCTTTTTATAGGCCTTTCTTGTAGGTGTGATTACCTCACTTCGAAGTCTCACCGCTTGGAATAAACGTTGTCTGCTTTACAAACTGATTATGTTGCATTTCATAATCCTTTGTGTTAAATGGCTTGTTTGTTGTGATTCGTGTTCACACACTAACATACTAATCCGATTCCCATTACACTCCCCCATTTATTCCAGGAAATAAATTACTTTTGGAGAGTTAATTCACTGGCCATTTCACACACTTTTCACTTATTATCTTATTATTTACACTAAAAAAATAGTGGATATTGAGAGATTTACACTGGCCTTATTTTTCCCAAAGCAGGGTCGTTCTTTTGACGTCATCCCCCTCAGTGGGGTTAAGCCCTTTTTTCTCTTTGTATTGAATATTTTTAGAAAGTGTACATTAGATCACTAATAGTGTAGGTATTGTAGGTGTCACTGTTGGTGGGATTGGGTTCGATGCACATGTTGCTGGGTTGGTATAACTATTGTTGCGTTGGGGATCCTTGTGGTGATTGTGGGGGTTGGGTTCACTCTTGTTGTGGAGGGATTCGTTGTATATTCCAATCTTCATCTCGTCTTGCTCCACTTGATTCTTTTTATGTGCTGCATTGTTGATGGGTTTAGATGTTGATTGTTGATTCGTTTTAGTATATATGCAATGGATATTATATTGATAACAATTAAAATCACTATGAAAATGATGAGTTGTAATCGCTACCATCTGGAACACAAAACAAATAGGTTATTTGGATTTTGTTCAATTTTGAACCGTTGATATACGCAATATAAAGTTATAGCTAACACTGTTATTAACACAAGAATTATTATCACTATAATTATGGTTGTCCACGTGACTAGAGGGTGCAGTTGAAAATCTTGGAACTTGCTGGGCAGGTTGTTCTTTTCATGTTTCAACCAATTATCCACATTATCAATTGTCTTTTGCAGAGTTTGGAGTGGGGAATGAAAATTTGTTTCATAATTTTGGGGTAGCTTATAATACCTTATTTCTAGTTCCCCTATATGCCTACTTGTTGGTTTTAAATCGCTTGTAGTTATTACATCAAATTCCAGATATGAAAAATAATATGTGTATGAAATCGTTTTATTTTGAATTTTTATTTCTGCGTGACCGTTTATTAATTTAACATCATTTCTAGTTGCGATATGTAGACCTGAGGGAGTATACATATAAAATTCTTCTTGTGTGGATACTTCAGGCTTAATTTGGCATGCTGAAGTAATATAATTAGTTTTTGTGATTTTGGTAGCGACTGTACTTTACAAATCGTAAACATTTTTGTTGATTACAGATAGATAGATCAATTTCAAATATTGAGTTCTCTGTTTTTATCGCATATTCTGGTAATGCCAGCCGCAAACGAGCAGATTTAGATAAAAAGCCATTATTATATATTTTATGTAAAATGAAACAATTTTTCTGGCCTATCACTGGTATTTGTAAAATTACATCTAAATTTGCTGTTGCAGTATCAAAATTGACCAGGAAACTTTTAGATGTTTGATAGAATATTCCTATGTCGTCTTCCATGATAGAACTTCATAGTCTAGGATCACTACTGACGATTTCTCTTGCTAACGCTAGTTTTATGAGAACATCTGTAACAGTATTTTCCAATATGCTCTGTACAATGTTATCAAAATGTTCTTCAATTACTTGAAAATTTAGTAGTATTGTGAGAAATCGTTCGTTCGTCGCGAGTGAACAGAGTAGTTTTATTATTTCATTATGCATATTTGAAATCATCTTTTCTACTGCGCTTCTTATGTTTTGAACTATATGTGTCAATTTATAATTATCCTTTTTGATATTCTGAATTGGCACCTTGAAATAATTATTTTGCTGTTGCATTTGATAAACAGTTTGTTTTGTTGCCTTCGTAGAGGGAATATCCGCTCATGACGAAGTTTTCTATGCTCGTAATTATTGAGAATGTCATTCTTTTTCTACGGGTTATGCTATGTCTTTGGAAGTCTGTAGGAATAATTTGGGAAATTTCGTTTATAAATTGACGTTCTCTATCATGTAGAGGTAAATAATTGTTCATACCAAGAATATGATTCGTTTTGAATATGTATTCCACTGAAGTCCAGGTGAAGTATATACGGGAAAAATTCGATGTCTTCATATTGAATGATTGTTTTGTGTTTTGACCTGGAGAATCCATACTGCTTAAATACTATCTCGTATCCATTGGTGTTCCTTGCGAGGTCTTCGACCATGTATACAATAATAGCTGACATCTACAGTCTGATGCGCTGTCTCATGGTTCAATGGTTTCCTATATAGGAAGTAAAAAATGCTGAGTTGTATTTACTTGCTTTTACTCTTGGTTAGATTTCTAGTAAGTTATTAGCAATGAGGGTGTTGATTAATAAAGAAAATTTGTTAGTAGTGAAATTGTTTTTTGAAAAAAAAAGGATTCGACATTGGCTGCAAACGGTGTATAGTAAGGGGGTATCGGTTTTTGCTTCGTGGGCGCAAAAGTGGGCGCAAAATTATCCAGACATTTAGTCTGTTTGTTCAATACGTATCAAACTGTTTTGAAAAGAAAGGGTAGTGTAGTTGTTAAATACCATAAATGGCATAATAGTAAGATGAGAAAGTGCATTACATTTGAAATGTTTTAACTGGTAAGTACGTTTTAATTTCTATGTGAAACTTTCTTCCTTTTTCTTCTTTTCTCTTCTTCGCCGTGCTAGAGTAGAACGCGTGTATAGCGGTTGCCTCCTGCCGTTGTTGTACGATGAAAAATCTTCCTAGTTGCGCTTTTCTTTCTCGCATTCTCACTCGAGCCGCTACTGGAAGGCTTCTTGTGTATAGAGTGGGCGGTGCCTCTGACTGACGTTGCCATGACGTTGTCTTTCCCAAGGACACTCTCTCTCGCATCTTTAGTAGCATGCAAATTCCTCTTGCCTAAACCACCTGTGATGAAAACTTCTTACGGATTGAGCTACCTATAACGCTGTGTAACGAAATCTTGCATGTGTGTGTGAGAATGGTTGTCTTGCAGCGTTCTCCATGATTTAACATCTTATTTATTTGTTTTATTCATAATATTTTTTAATTCTGTCTAGGGATATAAGCTGAATTTCCTGTCCATACTGTGCAGCAAACTTTACCAAATAATGGTTGTTGTTTTTCTTTTGTACTATGGTACAAGGACCAATCCACTTCCTTGTAAAATTTTCTGGCATATTGGGAAACTTGCAGGGGAAATAAACTAATATAATCTGGTTTAAATGATATTTAAGATTTATGTATATCGTAATATTTCTTTGTCTCATGTATAATTTATGCTATTTTCTGACGTATGTCATTGAGTTTATCTAGTGTAATTTGTGAACGAAGTTTGATGCCATACTATGCATCTGTTATATTCCGGGGATTAAATCCGTACATGAGGAAAAATGGGCTGAACCCAGTATTTGTGGATATTTGTGAATTTATCGAGAAAACAGCATATTGTACATACTTCTCCTAAGATTTCATATCATTTTGTACATAAAATTCAAGTACTGATTGAATAATCTTCTGAGTAACTTCACAGAGTCCAGTTCCAGAATGACAGTAACTTGGATTAAATCTCATCTCGAATCTATAATTTTCTGCCATCTCGCGTAGAGCTGTACTGGAATGTGCCAGATGTTTATCTAGCACCAGAGAATTAAAACATCCGTACTTGAGTACTATTTCTTGTTCCATAAAATCTAGTATTGATTGTGCCGTCATAGAACCGACTATCTTGGGTATGACAAAACGTGATGCATTTTCTACTGCAATGTGGGCGAATTTTCTAACATTTCCTTCAAAGATTATAGGCCCCAGGTTATCACATATTTATTGTTCGCATATATTACCTACAGAGTGGTGTAAAAGTTCACCTTGCTTTTTGTTTGGGAAAGTCTTATAACATCGACATTCGTTACACCGTTTTAAATTTTATCCTAATATCTGTTTCATTGAAGGCACATAACACTTTAACAATAATGTACTGGACATTTTTGTGAGTTCTGGGTGTCCGACTATTTCTGTTTTGCGAACAGTTTCAAACCATTCTGCAATCAAGCTTTTTGGAATACATAATAGCTGTATTTCGCCTAATTCTGGATGCTTTCTCGTACGTTATAGTACTCCATCTTTCAAACAATGATACTTTAGAGCACGTGTTGTCGTTGTGTCCTTAGGCTGCGGCCCCTCAAGGGGTGCTATTATGTTTGTACATGTTGGATCTTTTCTCTCTTCCTGCTTTCGTTTTTCGTTTTTAAATTTTCTTCTGTTACTAGCACGCTGACCTCTAGTGAAAAAGAGCGTAATACAAGCTGGTCCTCCGATGTCTTTACATCATCTGTCGCTTTCTCTCTGCTGGTAGCAACTGTTTCCTTGTTTTCTTCATCTTCCTATTCTCTTCTTTTGGCTTCTGGATTTTCCAATCACGAGAAAATATCAGAGGGCATTTCTGACACTTTTTGTGCTTTACTTCAAAGTTAAAATCTGATAGAAAGATCCTTTAGCGCGTATACTTCCTGTCTTGTCGTTTTGTGTCTGTAGAGTGCATAAACTCTTATTATCTGTGTATAGAGTAAATCTATGATTAAGAATATAGAATTTAAATTTACGGAGAACGAAGATTATTCCAGATAATTCTTTATTCCATGTGGAATATCTGGTTTCCGTCTTTGTCATTCTTCGTGAACAGTATTACATTATATTTTCTTCAGTCCTTTCAGTATAATAACAGGTGAGCAGTCCTCCTAATTGATATGTACTGGCGTCTGTATATAACCTTATTTTTGCTTTTGGGTCAAAGTGATGAAGTGAAGGAGCATTTATTATGTCAAATTTTATTTGCTCGAAGAGTGAATCCAATGATTGATCCCATTTGAACTTTGAATCTTTCGTCAATAATCTTTGGCAGGGTTCAATTCGGTCTGTAAAGCTGTTAATGTGTGAACGAATAAACGAACACAGGCCGATAAAGCTTCTAAGCTGTCTCTTCGTCCGTGGTCTTTGGAAATCTTGAATCTTTTTCACAATCTTTCGGGAGATTTACATTTTGTCTGCGCTCACTTTAAAACCTAGGACCTCGAGAGAAGAATAGAAAAGATGTAATATTTCGAGGTGCTGCGCGGAAATCATGTTTGCGACGCAGTTGGAAGAGAATATGTAAGTCCTGTAGTTGTTGCTCTTGGCTAAATGATCCTATTACTATGTCATCTGCAAAGCTTGTAATTTTATTCGGTAGTCCTTGTAGCGGCTTCTTTGTTACAATTGTTAATGCGGATGCACTCGTACTGTGGCCCATTACTTCGATTTGGAATTTTAGTTTTCTTTGTATGATTTACCTCAAAAGTAGTGTATTTTTGGCTCTCTTTATCCAATACAATTTGGTAGTAAGGTTGGCTGATATCTACAGTTGAGATAAGTTTCTTTCCTTTTAGACTAGATAATACTTCTTTCGCTAGGGAAATGGTATTGCCAAACATTTTGTATATTTATTCAAATTAATCAAATTTAAAACCAAACGAAAACTTGTGACTACGGTTTGAGAGCTACAAGTAGAGGAGAAGAAAACGAACTAGAAGATGAGGCCTGCGTGTTACAATTGGCTAAGTTGGAGATCAATTTGCTTCCGAATAACAATCGGGAACGTCGGTGACCTACCTTGGAAAACCGCTGCCTTAACCACGCGCATCTTGTGTACAGAACCTTTACAATAGCTGACGTCCAATATTCATATAATAGTCTAGCTATTTGATTTCTGGTGTTAACTGAAAGTTCTGGATTGATATCAAACAAAGAAAAATTAAAAAGTTTTTCAGTGTGTTCTAATCTTTCTTCTATTTCTTGCTTAGAACGGTATTGATAAAGGTTATCTGGTTTTGTTTTCTGTTTTTCAATATAAAGAGAAATTTGTTCTATCGTATCCTCAGTGTATGCTATTGGAGAATTTTTCCGTAGCATAATCTTATATGCTGTTGTATTTATAACCTTGGGTTATCAACAGGCAGTTTCATTGTTAACGCTTGAAGATTGTATTTGTCTTTTAAATACTGTAGTAGCGTAACATAAAGAAATGCTGAGTTAGTTTTCATATTCTTGTTCATTCTTACCGGGAGATGAAATAGGATTTCGCTGGCACCGTTGTATTTGTTGCTGTGTAAATGTATGCCATGTTGTGTTTTAGTGACATAATTAGCGATGGGGCAATGTCTTGCTTATGCTTGTTTTCATCTAAGAGTGGCTTTTCTTGGTTTCTTGTAAAAAGAAATAATATTTATTTCTAAGTCTATTTGGGCTAACAAACATTTTAATAAATCTTGACCAAATATGGGATTTAAATGACCTTTCCATTACTCTAAAGTAATGTGAATAGTATGTTGTTCCAATCTTGAATTTTACCAATGCCACATGTTTTAATTCTATTAATTTATTGGCCATTCCTTTTATTTGCGTTTTATAAGTAATTAATACGCTGCTTTTCGGCAGTTCTTGTTTTGGCCAAATTGATATTGAGCTCGCAGTATCTAAAATTATGGGTATTGTCCTATTTCCTACATACACGAGTATTAACGATCGGTTATTATCCGTGTAAAAATTTGCATATACTCTTTTTGAATTATCCGTGTTACAAGGAATATCCATAGGGTTGGACCAATTTTTTGTGAGGTCGTACTAACATTTTTCACCCGCTCGCCTTCTGATGGGACGGGCGACCCTACATGTTTCCCAGATCACTTTCATTTTTGTTGTTGTATAGTCAATATTATAATGTATTATAAAAAAAGTAAAAGACTTGTTAATTTTCAAATTCTCTAGAAGTTCTGTATGGGCTTAATTGTAACTTCATTATATATGTATATTCCTAAGACGTTCAGAAGAGGGGGCTACGGTGGCCCAGTTGGTTTCGTGGGTTCGAATCCCACCTCGGACATGAATGTAATTTTAACTGTGATGTCAGTAGCTAGTGATGCAAGAACAAGTACATACAAGTATAATACACGTATAAGTAAAATCAAGTTGAACAAGTAATAAGAAACTCGCTTAAGGTAAACACATTAAAAAGTTGGTAGAGCGCTCACTTCTGGTGCTAGGGGTCGTCGGATTTTCATGTGGGTTTTCTCGGGGTGCTCCCGTTTCCTCTCACTTTCTTCATTCCACCAATTCACCCCATAATAATCCATACTGCCTGAGCCATAGTTGCCTAAAGGCTTTAAAATAAATTTTAAAAAGCATTCAGAAGATAGATAAGATAAAGATAAAATTAATTTTATGGGCGGTAACAGCACTACGGCTCATACCCGTCCCATCAGAAAATAGATATTAGAGTTAATAGCTTTATTTTACATGGCTAACAGCGTGGGGCACGAACTTTAAATAGAAGACAAAGAAATTAAACATAATTACAAGAAAAGGTAGAAAGTAATAACAAGAAAATAATGAAAAGAAGAACAGAATAAGCTAGAAGAAAAAATGTAAGATAAACATATATCTGGAGTTACCACAGAACCAAGAGGACTAGAAAATGACGACACCATGGTGGGAAAACCAAAAGAAGAAATACTAAAAAGCAACATTTTATGATCTCATGAAAGATAATTAATATACAGGAATTCAAAGTGAAATTAAATAAATAGGACAAGCGATTTGAGACCTTAAAGAAGGAAATCAATGGTTATTTTGTAAAGAGGGAATAAACTTGTCAAATCAGCACCTTAGAGAATAAAATGTCCCAGGTAAGCGTGAAAATAAAGATCTGAATGCAAATTTGGATGAGATAATTTCGAACAAAATAGAACTGAATTCGAAAATCAATGTTTTAAGGAGTATGTGCACAAAGTTGCCCACTAAGTAGTCGAACATTTTATTGCATGCTTATAGACCAAATTCAAAAATGACACTACATTAATAATTATTCATTAAGATATATACTACTCTCAGTTCAGTCACTGGAAGTTATTTTATTTCAAAGCAGAAATTTTTGCAAGTGTCAGAACCTGGACACCTCTATGTTAGTAAATGTTTAAAAGGAAAGAACGGAAGACAAAGAAGGTGGTTAGAACACACAAATGGATGTAAAGGGCGATACAAAAGTAAATAAAACCTTCGTAGTCAGGAAGCAAATCAAGCTAATCTATATGTAGAAACCTATAATGTGAATATTGGTAACGTAAACCTCACTGATAATCTAGAAAGCATTAAAGAGAAGCGTCCAAATGCTTCAGAAGAAAGGTAAAATTAAAGGAAAAGGGAGAAAGATAATGTGTCAAAAGATCAAGATGAAATTCACAAGCAAAACGGAAGAAACTATAAAACAGAAGATATGGACATGAGATTCAGCATGCCAAAGTGTATCAAGAATCAAGAGTGCATCAAGAATGAAAAATAGCCTCGATACATTGTCAGTGCTAAATTTTCTAAAGAAGATTATAACAATCTAATCAAAGCGTTAGATAAAACTTGCAAACGAACCAATTACACAGTAATATTGTTTTTGTAAAGTGTATATAATACATAATATTGTAGATATTTTAAATTTCTAATCGACTTAGCTTATTTTATTTTTATTTTCAAATAACAAAGGGGCACGCATAACGGTCCATTCCTCGCATGATTTTCTTATCTACTCCTTTTCTTTTTCGTATATAACATATTATAAGTTAGTTTTATGGGAAGTTCAATTAAGTTAAAAATGAGAAGATCTAAAAACAACGTGCACTTTAAAATTTAGCAAATGAACAACCAAGCATGAAATAGGAATAGACTGCTTGCAAGCTTGGGATGTGGGTACTTAAAAAACTAGAAAGATGACAAAATTTAAAAAAATATTTAAAATTAACTTTATTGAGAAAATCATAACAAGCTAATTTTATTTATCGTATCTATTTAATTGTTAGTGTAAATATCTTGTTTTTTTTTATTTTGTATATCGTAAACATTCTAAATATGAGACAGATCATGATATCCTGAGTAAATCTTGATTCATTTCATATAAACCTATTATGGGAGATTCATACTAGATATAATCTCTATTATGAATCAAGATTTATTATAAAACAAGTAAAAACACTTCTTAATTTTCAAAGGCTTTAGCAGGAACTCTTCTGTACGGTACTGGCGGGCTTCATTGTAGCTCCAGTAGTAAGAGACCTAGCCTACTATCAGAGCAGTTTCAAGTCAACCAACAAAAGATGGTTCAACGTGCCTAGGTGTATATCGCCCAAGAAGTTTAGAAGATAGAGTTGAGAGTAAATAGTTTTAATCTAATCGGAATATAGGAAAGTACATTTCCTAAAACACAGAGAAATGATGGCTGGTAATACCAGAATAATATTTGAAGACCAGAGTTTGATTTCCGGTCACTCTAGATATCGGTACCAATCACATCCCCCACGCGCCGTTCGCGGCGCGTGCGTATCGCACAGGGGATAGCTTTACCTTTACCTTTTTTTATTCTTCAATATGTGACCATATACAGGCTTATTGTATAAATGAAATTAAAACATATTAACATTTTGCTGAATTTGAAGGTGTTTTGCATACAATACAATTGCACAGGGGTGCATTATTGAGTTTTTAACTAAATCAAAATATTTTACATTGTTAAATTTTCAGTCATTTTCCTGGAGAAAGTCCGGTAACTGTCTGTCTGCTCGTTACTAAATAAATGAGAAACTTTTAGCTTCCAAGAATATTCAAAAAATATTTACACATTTCTAATCTGTCATTTATATAAATCAGAACTAGTAACACTACAAAGAAAGTCAATGTCCAAGTCCTGCAATGTGATTGTGCATAAAATAAATTTATGACGTAGCTGTAGGTTAAACTTGTACGCGATAGGGATGGTTATCTGCCATTGCTCTGATGTCAAAATTACCTCAAATTTATTGTAACCAGTATACAGCGTTGGAATGCAGATTATCCTGTCTTATGTTTGGCATGTTTTATAAACCTACCTTTACAAACAGCTGCACATGAATGCATACATTCTCTATTGAAATTTTCGAACAGGATGTAGTATAAGCCTGATCATACTGAGATGTATGTATCGAAATATGCGGAATCTTTATTTAAACACATACAGACTGCAACAACATGTTGAGCAAGTTTTAGAAAATGTATAAAAAGATTGTGAGTAGTACCAACTGTTTATAAACACTATAGTGTTGTTATGGGTAAAAAATGAATAAATGGTTGCTTAAAACTGTAACTTAAAAAGCAATAAAGACGAATAGACGCATAACATTGTGTTTCATTGAGATATAGAAATGAAACAAAAAGTAATGTATTACCACCAAACCTCTTATTGAACGTAAATATATATACATAATTTACGACACGTATGCAAAAGACGTACAAGGAAGGTAGACAGAAATATTATAACAAGTATTAACAAATGTATACACGTTTTGTAATACGTAAAGTGCACAGGAAAAGTTCATTACGGTTTTTTATAACTCTCTATGTAATCGAAGTCACAGTTGATGTGGAAAATGTATGGTCACAGTTTATGATTTACTACGGATACAAACAATAAAGGTGAAGAAAGGGTGCAGCCATATTTAATAATGCTTGTTAAAAACTTTTTAAATAATGGAGACATAAAATTCGAATATTACAAACACTAACACTTAATGTCAAATATTCATTGTCCATTTTAATTTTTTTTCTCAAATATGGACACGATGTGTGTTTTGTAAGTTCCATAAATCGTAAATGTCATTTAGTGTTATATACAAAAGTTGATGTTGAGTTACACAGAGATAGAAATGCAAACAGAATAAAATCAATAGTGACGCAAACGTTGTCATAGAAATGTTGACAGAATGCTAAAACAAAAGAAAATGTAGGGTACAAACAACGATAACATGATTAATACAAATTGAAACCGGATTCAGAAATGCAAACACAACAAAATCAAGATTCACAAGTGGCCAACTAGTAGTCAACAAGAATAGTTTACACATATGTTCCTAGGAAATGTATGAAAATCTGCTTTATTGAAAAAATCGAGTTTCCATCGTTTTTTATTCACCTATCGAAGAGTCTTAGACTGTCGTGTTCAAACAATCTTGTATCCTGGCTTTCGATGAATATGAATAGGACTAAACATTTCTTTCATATCGTGTGTATGATTATGAAATTAGTCGAATTCAATGAGTTACCTGGTACAATGTTTCAATATTAACACTCGAATTTTGTAGAATTATTTCATTTTCTCTGTAGTGGTATGTTTAATTGCATAAACATAATTCTGACGACCTAAACCTATAAAGATTTGCTTCTCCTGTTCTTCTCTAATTTCATTGGTGAATTGCCTTAAATAACTTCTAGTATGTAGCAAACACTGACTTATTGCGTCTTTGAACATAAATGACTACAGTTTCGCAGCAAATAACTCGGTCAATACCAACCGTGTCATACAAGCAACACAGTCTAGCTCTCGCCCACGAGGATGTGAAAGAAGACTTGACCAAGCTGGTAAAGGCATGAGATGAATTTACATTTTCGAAATCCTGGTACGTTAGTAATAATTAACTATCTGCTAAAAGAACACCTTGGATTTCAAGATGGAGTAACCATACAATTTGTGGAACATTTTTGCGTCATTCACAATCTTAGTCTAAAGTAGATTTGTCCGTTGGCCTCATTTACCAAGATTGAATTGAGATACAGTTCCATCGTAAACTTGGATTATGGTGGATTTTATCACTACGACGGATTCCTTCCTGGTATTTATTTATTTGTTTAACACAACAGGTCAATTACCTACTTGTGGTGCTCAACATACACATATGACATTTTCTACATACACACATAGATGTAATATACATATTTGGAGACATGTCATGCAAAAAAATATGTTATATGAATGGTTCAAAGCCAATCAGTGTAAGTAAAAAAATGAAACAGAGAAACCAGCTGTATAAATTCACACTATTTTCAGTGGGCACTGATAGTCGCACATAATCTCATCTGGCAGATAATAATGAAATCATTGCCTTACTTGTTTGTGCCTATGCAAGAACTTGTAATTCTCTATCGTTCACAGCACGTAAGTCTATTTTCATACTTTACTTACACTGACTGGCTTCCGAACCATCCATATAAGAATGGAATTCACTCGAATTTAAGATAAATATATCAATCTCAGGACGTTCTTCAACAATACAATTATATAATGAGCACATTCTCCTAATAGGCGCTATCTCTAATGTTTTGGTCCTTTGGGCCGAGAGGTTGAAGAGAGAATTACGCGGTCGAGTTACTCCATGTGGTACATACAGCTCTATTTCAGATAATAATAGCTTTCTGAGTGGATATTCCTGTGTAAGAGTTTGTGTAGGAAGTGGTAATAGAAAATTTACTCTTCTGGTTTCAAGAGATTGAAACCCGTACTTGTTTGTCAGGGCTAAGTACTTTTCAAACTTAGGATATATTCTTTTTTTTTTTTTTTTTTTTGTATGTCAAAACTCAAAACTCGTATTAATTTAGACCGTATAATTTCAATTTGCCTAGAGTTCTTCTGTGTATTAGAATCCCATATTATTGCAGAGTATTCTAACTTTAAACTGACATACGTTGTATATAAGCTTTTTAGGATATCAGTATTCGAGAAATACTTTGCTAGTCTCATTACCAAACTGAGGTTCCTCAAAGTTTCCTTAACAAGTCGATAAATGTGCATATTGAAGGACAGGTTAGATTTAATAGTTACAAAAAGACCAGTAATAGAATCGGCTAGAACTAGTGGAGAGTCTTTAACATTGTATTCGAATTACAGTTTCTTTTTCTCGCATAAGACATTACACTGCATTTTTAAGTTTAATAATAGTATATTTGTTTTGCACCAGTTGGAAACTGCATTAATATCATTTTGTACGGAGACCGCGTCCGATTCGGAGGAAATACTACAATAGATTTTTAAATCATCTGCAAACAGAAGTTTGTTGGAGCATGTTTTAACAACAGGCAAGTCACTAGCAAATAACAAGAACAAGATAGATCCAAGGTTCGATCCCTGTGGCACCCCAAAATTTAACATATTCCCCGGTTATTATATTTTATAATGAACACGGTGTTTTTGGTGCCACAAATAGGATGCTATCGACAGGCGAAGTTTCTCTGAGATGTTGAAAGTTACAAGCTTACAAGTAGGAAGTCACGATTAATGACATCAAAACTTTCGAAAACTCTGTGTCAATTACGTCTACTTGACCTTTATTGTGAATTTGTCCAGCTAATAAATGTGTGAATTCAATAAGGTCTATTTATTTGACAAGAATTCATGTTCGATGGGGGAAATAATTGAGCGAAAGTGTGAATATATACGCCCATTTATAATAATTTCGAATACTTTGGCTGGTGCAGATATTATGGCAATTAAGCGATAATTTTTAAGATCACTACTCATGTCACCACTTTTAGGAATAGGACAGATATAGGCAAGTTTCCATTTGGTAGGGAATTCACTATTTATTGAAAATCGCTTGTAGTGGATGCTTAAGAATTTCAGAAAATCTTTGATAATATAAGGTGGGACTTTGTCAGACACAAAAGATATCCGAGGTTTCAATTTTAATCACTTTTACTACGTCCTTCAGTTCAATGTATTCAAGAAATAATTTCTCTAAAATTTCACAACTACTGTGTTTAGTTAAAATATTAACATTATATTTTGGCATATTATATACCACTTGAAAATGTTTCAGGAATGCATTTGTAATAGCTGTTTCATCATTTAATTGCTGTCCCTCGTAATTCAGCACATTGAATTTCGAATTCCGTTTTTTATTTTTTAAGTATATCCTAAAGCTTTTGGGACCAGTTAAAATATTAGTCTCACATTGCGCAAATAAATTATTAAGCTGTAGGTATTGTAGTTCTCTTTTGGAAAGAGCACGTAATTCTTTAAATTTATTATAATGATAATTAACATCTCCGATTGCTTGTTTCCATTTTTTAGGGTGGTATGCCTTATTCTTGATTAGTTTAATTATGTAATTTGAAAACCAGATAATCATTTCCTCCATGCAAAACCGACATAAACCAAAACCGAGTTGCTTGTTACAATTATATGGTAGAACAGGAGTCACAAGAACAGTAGGTGCCATAGTACTAGTATTCATGCACTTTACCTGGACTAGGTATATCTTTACCTTTATGGATTGTAAAATTACTAATGAATTTTCGTTACCTCGATAAAACTATCGTTCAACTACCGTAAATTTTTGTCTTTATTACACTAAAGAACATTCTGTCCACTTTGAACGTGTCTTTGAACGGACGTAAGGAATCTATCACATCAGGATGACCTTGCGGGACTGAGCTGTTAAATATAAAACAAATATTTCATAAGGGGTAAAAGGGAGCAGCCAAAAGCTAGTTAGGGCTCAGCTATGGGCGTAAATCTAAACACAATGATCTTCTCTAATTATGCTAATTCTACTAATGCTGCTCGCTTATAAGCTAGCATACACGAGAATAAAAATCCGGGTTGAGGATAACATTCCGTTTACTCTTCACGGGGATGCTGTACTTTTAGGACTCACCTTCACCGGTCGAAACTTCAATATTTATATGAAGCTAAGTAACAAAACCTAAATATGTTTTGACTCCGAATGACAAAAAATTCCCATAACAACTATAAACCAGACCAAAATAAATCACAAACTGAACCAACTCACCTGGGACGACAAGCTGGGCTGAACAAAGATGGCAATCTGGATTCAATGTGAATTGGGCGAATAGTTCAAAATTGTTCACTAATTATGCAGAGAGTCAAAATCACATACTATCTAGAGATCTTCAATGGCTTAAAGTTAACACTCGGAATCATTGAATCAGGAATCCTTGAACTACTCTGATCGATTATTTGGGAATGACGTTTTAATCCAAAATACATTCTGATAATAATGCTATCAACTTCGAGTGAATTCGCTTCCTGAAACGTACCTCATCACCGTTTATTGAATCCATTCTTAAAACTAGTACAAGTAGTACTAAAAATAATAACAATACTAAAATGATGCTGAAACTAAAATGTAATATACGAGATGTGTGTATACGAGAGCTATAATATAATAACAGTTGATGGCCGAGGAGTTGCCGATACTTACATGTTCCCGAAGAGTTATACTGGCAAAGGATACAAATGTACGAGAAATACGGCTGACCATATCTGTGGTATTCACCATCAACCTTTCTATATAGTAGTAAATGACATTTACGATTTACGGAACTTACATATCACACACTGTGTCTGTCTACATGTGAGAAAATGTTTTAAAATGAACAATGAAATATTTGATATAACGAATCAACTTTTGTAACGTAAGAATTTTATGTCTACATCAATGAAAAATTCTTAACAAGCGTTATGAAATACGTCTGAACCCTTTGTTCATCTTCATTGTTTGTATCAGTTGTTAACCAAGCTGTGACCTTACATTTCCAACAATAACTGTGTCTGGGATCTTAAAGTAAGTTTTAGAAAACCAAGATTGACTTTCCTGTGCACCTTACGCACTACAAAATGTGTCTACACTCCAGTTCTGTTTGTCTCTTGCATACAATTTTCATCACTTCCTCTTTACGTACCTTCTATCACCAAAAAATTTATTTTATTCTCATAATTTCATAATTAATATCAGAAACATACTTATCAGATCCAGCGATTCTTTCAGATGGTTGCCCGAGGAGTATTATCTCCCAGACTGAGTTAATCACCACAATTAAAAACAACAAATATTGTAACAACGAGGGCTCATTCCTTGTTCTACTAGAACTACAACCTCTGTAGTAAAGCGAACAAGATATATTGGAAATTTACAATTGCAAAATCTTAGCTTATGTTACTCACAATAAGCAAAGATTTCCCTTGTGATACCTATACAAGATTTGTTCCTGATCCCGCAAC